>APFE031108591.1:90407-122233 GCA_000404065.3 Pinus taeda
GAAGCTGAATAGACAAAGTAGTCCAAGAGACCTTGGGATGTGAAACCCAATGGTCACATATTGTACTATAAATGTATATCTCTTGTTAATAAAAAGTGTACTCTCCTGATTATCTTTCATATTGTTCTTGCTGCCCATGTGTGTTTAACAAAGGATATGTAAGGGAGCAAGTGAGTCTTTGACTTCAGATTCTTCAGTCTTGTTTTTCTTGGGTGGAGCTTCATTGACAACATTTGCATGTTATCTTTCTCTCTTCTTATTTCTTGGGTTCTCAAGAAATTGACTTTCTGTATTGTCCCATCTTATGACAATTGTAGCATTCATTCTTTGATAGATCAACCTGCTTCTTTGGTCCTTTGAACTTCTTGTATACTCCCTTCTTATTGTGATGAGCAGAGTAAGCATTTGAAGTGTTGTTTTCTTCATCCTCCTTTTTGTCACTTACTAATGAGATGCGGACTTCTTCTTGACTGCATGCATTCCACATTTGTTCAAAGGTTGGTGTATCCTTCCAACCGGCTAATTGCTGATGCAAAAGAGCTCCGAGATTTTGGTAGACCTAGTAGTGCATCAATCATGAGTTCCTTTTTTGGTACAACTTTATCAATAGCTTGGGGTTCATCTCTTTCTTTTTTCCCTTGGAAAATCTGGGCAGATCAACCCCGAAGGGAATCTTTTAAAGCTTGTTGGCTAGACTAGCAAGGCCTAACCCCAAGGGTGTCGAGGACAATTGACCTTGTGACCTCCCGATCAGCGAGGTACTTAACAACGGGAACTCGTCCAGTTGAGCTAACCCTTGGGGCTACTTGGGGTTCATCTCTTATTCTAGAGATTCTTACAAAATATGATGAAACAATATCATCTTTTGTCATCTTTATTGTTCTTAGTTCATTCTTGAGCCTAGCTATTTGACCAATGTTTTGAATGGTGAACAACTTGGAGAGGGCTTCATACATTTCTTGTGCAAAATCTATATTAGATATGTATGGGATTAGATTGTCCTTTAGTCCATCTATTATTAGATTCATGGCCAAGATGTCGGTTTCCTTGTACTTCTCCTTTCCTGCATCATCTGTAGGTTTCTCAACTTTTCCTTGAACAAAATCCAAAATTTTATGCTTGGCAAGAATAAGATTTATTCTCTTCTTCCATGCCCTATAGTTGGAGGCTCCTTCTATAGATAGTAGGCTTCTCTTCTTGTATGATCCTTTCCTTAATGACCTTCTTTTGTTCCTTCCTCCTTAACCCTTCTTTTAATAGCCTTCAAGCTGTGTTTTTCCTTCCTTCTTCACCTTAGCTCTAATACCATGTTAGAAAATTAGAAAGGCAGAAATATTCTCTTATGTTGATAATTACTTGTGATACCCTTGTATTCTTATTAACTTTCTTTATGTTCTTCTTCTATCTTCTTTTTATCAAGCAATCATCAAATCAAAACATGAAGATCAACGACACCAGATGTAGGCACTCAACTAGGGCTAAAACCCATCTTTAGGGGAAAGCCTAGTCAAACTCTTCCACTAATCAAATTGAGATTGGCCAAGACCTTAGACTAGACAAAAGACTCTTCTCACTCCACCAAGGCAACCCTCAAACTGTCCTTCTAGACTCCAAGGATCAATTGCAACAATATTGGATCAAAGACATAATTTTGGCCCAGTGACATTAGAATTTCGGCCCAACTTCAAGTCTCCAAGTTCGACCCTCTTGCAACTTCAGCTCCTTCACACATGTGAGACAAAGAGAGAGAAAATTCGACTTCTTTTGCTTGACAAAGACTTCCTTTTCCTTCACTAGGTTTTCCTCCTTCTTCCTTGAATTTCACACCCTTTTATTGCTTCTAGCTACTACACATAAAACTTCTTGGTTGGTACTCCAAATGAGGTCAAATTATTGCCTATATATAGTGAATCTGTGAGGTCGAATTCACTTGATGAGGCCGACTTGTCCTTCTTTGAGGCCAACTTGGTGGAGGAGGCCTAAATGACCTGTTTGACACTAAAATAAATTTCTTTCTTGACTCAAGATGCCTAAGAAGGGTCTATTACATTATGACAAGGACAAGGACTCTTGACACAAACCCTAGAAGCTTGCAATGGAGGCTTTGACCTATTAACCATTGACCCAATGATCTAGAGATCAAAAATAGGTTCCAAAATTAAAGTGCTCGGAATCTCCTGAAACCAATGTCAAGTCATAATGTTCGTCGTCTTGATTCCAAAGACGCTTGAATTGCCTCAATCCGACGTCATATGAAGTTATGACATTCTGAAGTTTTTGACCAACAACAATTTTTTCCAGATGGGCTGACTAGGTAGTCCGTATTGCTGACATCATGCTGATGTCAGCATGCCAATTGGGCGTACGGAGGGCTAATCAGAACCTGCCAAGTGTCCATCTGTACAAGGGGAGTTGGCATAATTTGATTAGTTTGTGCGGATGACGTGGCCCAATCAGAGGCCACCACGTGGCACCTCCTCATTGGTCAATTTTTTTTGCTAATAGGCCCGCAGGCCTCGGCGGGGTTCGACCCCTCAACCTGCCGTGTACAAACTCTGCTCTCTACTAATGGACCACAAGTTGGTTCTTAACATACCATGTTGTTGGTTTATATTTAAAGTGATAGTGTTTATTTATTGGGAGGAGGGGCCGGGCGGTGAGCCCCGACCCCAGGTTTCATTGCACCCATAAGACCATGACAAAGGAGCGAAGTCAGAGGGGGTGGGGATTTAGCCCTAGCCCCCAGTGCTGTGGGTGCCATGGGACTAGGCGTGGAGCCAAGTCTGACAGGGGCGACAATTAAGGCCCGATCCCCAGTCACGTGGCTGGCGCATAACCAATGACGAGGAGATAGCTAGCTCCGACGATAGACAAATGTGACCACAACTCGATGAAAAAGGAGCCAGAGTCGGCGGGGGTGGACAACTGGCCCTAGCCCCCAACCTTATAGGCGCTCCATGTGGCCCTGATTTTGCGCATAGGGGTCATTGGGAAATTTAATGAGGCAACAAAATGCACCTTTTGCGGGCGAATTTGTCGCTCGAAGAACTGTGTAATTGGCGAATTTGCAGGTTTGGCCAAATTGCAGGACAAATAGTAGAGCTTGGCTTGGAGAAGCATAACTTGCTCAATTCTTAACCTTTTTGAGATCAAAAGAGCCTAGATGGGGGCTTTTGAGCGTCTTGAACTCATTGACAACCTCAGTTTTATGATTTGGGCACTTTATGAAGGAATTTTTATAGGATCAAGTCTTTTAGTGCCAGAGACAATCAGTGTTTTGAAGCAGTTTGAAGGCATTTTGAGCATGGAGAGAACCTAGTTAGGGGTTTTCCAGCCTTCTAATTTCATCTGCAACAATTGTTACTTCAGGATAACAACTCTTTTTAGTCTTTTCTCATTATGTGTTCATGAGAGAAGCTCTTTTCAGTACTTCAATATGGAATTGTTGTATGTTTTTGTGCTTGGATTTCAGGTGGATTACAAGGACTTGATGTGTGAGTCCTTTTTATGTTGACATTTTCATGACTTGTTGTAAGGAGTCATATTTTTGGAGTGAGATTCCTTTTTAGGAGAATGTTTCTTACCTGTCAACAATTTGTATGTACTCATTTGCCATTGAAATCAATAGAGCGGTCTAGTTGTTGGAGCAAGCCCATAGACATAGCCTAGGAGGGGTGAACTCCGTCATCAAATGCTGGTTTCTTCTCTTCACGTTTTGTCATTTTGAGTTGCATGTGAATGTGTTACTCTTAAAAGTTCATATGAAAACCAAACTCACCATCTTGAAGAGGTTGTGAAACTTGTTTACCTTTTAAGACCCATTTTGTTTACTTGCAATGCGTTAGAGGACGGTCCATTTTTGAGAGGAGAATTTCTCCTCCATTTCTAGTTCAGGTTGGATCAGAGTTGGTTCTGACCAAGTTGTAACTATGGGCAAGAAACTGAAGCGTGAAAGACTCCAAGAGTTGGAGGAGATTAATTTGTCTCTTTGAATGGATAATGTTGAGTTGAGGAGATTGCTTGAAGTTGCAGAGGAGGAGAAAAGACAAATGCGCCTTCAATTGCAGCATGTACTGCCTACTGGAGGAACAAATTGGTGAGAGTTCCATTCCAAAAGCAACAAAAAATCCCTCCAAGATGAAGCCAATTTGTGGGCATGGTCCAAACATAGGATATGGACCCTATGTTGAGAATGATGCTTGTGAGTTTTGTCAGCATCTAAAAGATTCTCCTTATGTGCCTGTTGGTAAAAGTGGGTGGCTTGAGTCATCATCTACTTCATCATCAACATCTGAAACAGTTTAGATGGGTGACAAATCAAAGGAGATAATTAGCATTTCTAGCTCTACTCCAACTAATGTTGATAACACGTTTTTTGCAGCTTTTGAAAAGCATACCAAAGGTATTGGTATGAAGCTTTTAACTTAGACGTGTTATGAAGGAAGAGGCCTCGGAATCAATGGCCAAGGTATCACTAATCCTATCAAGTTGAAGGAATGACCACGATATGAAGGATTGGGTTATGGTCATGGAGAAGTTGGAGAGTGATCTAAAGTTGTTGAGGCAAAGAAGTCATCAAGTGATGATATGTCACACCATGATGGTAGTGATAATGGCATATGTCTCCAAATAAAGATGAATGTTCCGAGGGACATGCAAAGTCTAGTCCTCATCGTCAATGTCGCAACCCAAAGGACAGGGATACGTGTCATGGTGATTTTGATTATTTATGGGACATGTTTCCTTGCACATTTTGTGATGTAGCTAACCATTGTGTGGCCGATTGTGAGCAATGTAAAGCGATGGTCAAAAGAATGGATCAAATCCTTGGGACAAAGCACGAGGAATCTCTCCTTGCTATGAAGACTTCCTTGTTGATGGGCAAGTGAAAACATTTTTGTACCCATTGTAACATGAATGGGCACCGGATTGAAGGATCTTGGAAACTTCATCTGGTATGTCATCCCAAGAAGGACAAAGAGGTCATGCAATCCCTTGCAAGGAAAGTGACAGGTGGCAAAGAGGAAACTGATGTAGTTCCTAAAACAACCTTCTAAGTAGAGCGGGTGCAGAAAGAGAACCCATAAGCTTGGGATAGACAAATGAATGGTAGACTATTTTGTACAATTTGCTTGCTTTGTAAAATTGTAAATACTTGTTGTATATTCCCGTTTGGGTACTTTGTAAAGTGAAGTCATGTACAATCACTTATTTGCAACAATGTGTTTTCTTTGACATGTCATGTTATTTTGGGTTGATGATGAGTCCAATTGTTTGAGGACTTTTTAGGATGAACATTTGTATTTTGTTTAGTATGTCTACAGTTGTGTCAAACACTCACTGATACAAGTGTTTCAAAATGAAGCTTGTTTGTGAATTCAATCTTTGATAAAGATTGTGTAGAAGATGACCATGATTATGTGGATGAAGCCAAGTATGTTACTGAACAAATGCAACCAGTGTAACGAAGAGTACAAGTGTAGCTTGAGGATAGTAAAGCAAAGTATGAATCAGTGCATGGCAAGCATTGAGTTGCTTTTGATTTCCAGATGGAAGATCAAGTTTGTCTTTAGTAAAGAGGGACTTCAAGATGAAGTTTGTTTGAGCCAAACAAAGATGGTTTTGGAGAGAATGTTCAAATGCCATCCATCAAATTTTTTGTTCCTGCATGTTTAGAAGAATTGTGGCTCAATTCTTGACAGGAAGATAAGGACTTTATGCAGAGGCAAGGCTGAATATCTTGATTGGAGCTCGAAGGCACCAATTCAAAAGAGCAAGAGTGATTGAGATCGGGAAAGCTTATGAGCTTTTTCCTCACATTTTACTGATTGAAGATAAACTTTTGGGTTCCAAAAGTTCCTAGTGGGGAGATATGATCCGGAGATAAAAAAAATAGGCTCAAAAATGAAAGTGTTCGAAATCTCTCGAACCTGGCGTCAAGTCATAGTGTTCGTAGTCCTGATTTCGACGACGCTTAAATCGCCTCAATCCGATGTCGTATGAAGAAGTTATGACATTCTGAAGTTTTTAACCAACAACAAAAATTGCAAATGGGCTATTGACTTCGCAGTCCGTACTGCTGACATCATGTTGATGTCAACATGCCAATTGGGTGTATGGAGGGCCAATCAAATCTTGCCAAGTGTCTGTCCGTACAGGGGAAATTTATCATCATTTGATTGGTTCGTGCTGATGACATGGCCCTATTAGAGGCTGCCATGTGGCACCTCCTCATTGGTCAAAATTTTTGGTAATAGGCTCGAAGGCCTTGGTGGGGTTCGACCCCTCGACCTATTGTGTACAAACTCCGTGCTCTACCGGTGGACCACAAGTTGGTGTTTAACATACCATGTCATCGATTAATATTCAAGTGATAGTGTTTATGCGTTGGGAGGAGGGGCCAAGTGGTGAGTCCCGGCCCCCGGCCATGCCACTACCACACGACCACAGAGATATGGCAGAGAGGGTGGGGTGGTAGCTCCGACCCCAGGTTTCATTGCACCCATAAGACCACGGTGGAGGAGCGAAGTCAGAGGGGACGAGGACCAGCCCCAATTCTTGGTCACGACACTTTTCATATGACCTTGCACGAGCTATGGGGTGCTACCAGAGAGTGGGTGGGGATTCAACCCTAGCCCTCGGTGTTGTGGGTGGCACGAGACCAAGCGTGGAGCCAAATCTGATGGGGGCGACAATTAAGGCCTGACCCTAGTCACATGGATGGCGCGTAGCCAACAACAAGGAGATAGGGAGCTCTGACGGCAGGGGTGGGCAGTTGGCCCCAGAGCCCGACCCTATGGACAAATGTGACCACAACCCAACGAAAAAGGAGGTAGAGCCGATGGGGGTGGACAACTGGCCCTAGTCCTCGACCTTATGGGTGCTCCATGTGGCCCTGATTTTGCGTGTAGGGGTCATTGGGAAATTTAATGAGGTGACAAAATGCACCTTTTGTGGGTGAATTTGTTGCTCGGCAGATTGTGTAAAGGGCGAATTTGCAGGACAATTAGCAGATTTGGCCAAATTGCAGGACAAATAGCAGAGCTTGGCTTGGAGAAGCATAACTTGCTCAATTCTTAGAATCTTAAGCTTTTGAGCTCAAGAAGAGCCTAGATGGGGGTTTTTGAGTGTCCTGAACTCATTGGCAACCCCATTTTTCTGATTTGAGTACTTTATGAAGGACGTTTTGCAGGATCAAGTCTTTTAGTGCCAAAGACAATCAATGTTTTGAAGCAGCTTGAAGGCATTTTGAGCATGGAGAGAACCTAGTTAGGCTTTTTGCAACCTTCTAATTTCATTTGCAGCGACTGTTACTTCAATAGAACAACTCTTTTTAGTCTTTTCTCATTATGTGTTAATGAGAGAAGCTCTTTTCAGTTCTTCAATGTGGAATTGTTGTATGTTTTTGTACTTGGATTTCAGGTGGAGTACAAGAACTTGATGTGTGAGTCCTTTTTATGTTGAGATTTTCATGACTTGCTGTAGGGAGTCATATTTTTGGAGTGAGAATTCTTTGCAGGAGAAACAAGCCACTCTACTGTCAACAATTTGTATGTACTCATTTGCCACTGAAATCAATAGAGCAGTCTAGCTGTTGGAGCAAGGCTGCAGATGTAGCCCAAGAGGGGTGAACTCCGTCATCAAACGCTGGTTTCTTCTCTTCATGTTTTGTCATTTTGAGTTTCATGTGAATGTGTTACTCATAAAATTTCATATGAAAACCAAATTCACCATCTTGAAGAGGTTGTGAAACTTGTTTACCTTTTAAGACCCATTTTGTTTACTTGCAAAGTGTGAGAAGACATTTTTTTTTTTTAGAGGAGCAGTTCTCCCCCATTTCCAGATCACCAAAGCATGAAACCCATGCTTTAACAAGTCAATTTCTTTTACAGTAATTTTTTTTTCTTTCTTTTGACAAATACATTACATTGTGACTCAAATATAATTATGAAGACCGACAGTTACATTTTTCAACAGGTCAAAACCCACTTGATGAGACTACTATATATTGGCACTTCGACTGATCCATTTGGCATCACATCAACTCAACAATTCGTACCTGTTCTACAAAGAGAATCTCTGCTCACATGTGCGAAGAAGAAGAAGACTATCTTGACCAGCGGGTTGACTTTCTGTTCTCTGTGTTGACCAGCTTTGACTTGGACTCTTCTCCTGCTGTTTGACCGAACTATTGACTGAAATAGGAGGCCGAATATTCCTAGCATCTTGGACTGTCTGTTGACTGAAATTTGGAGCTGTTTCTGGGGTGTTGACCAAGGTTTGACCCCAGGTCAAACCCCATGGCTAGACCAATTTTTGATGAGGAATTACAGGACCAAATTTTGGCCCTTTGACCAGCAGCTGTAGGCTGAAATTCGGCCCTTTGACCAGCAGCTGTAGGCTGAAATTCGGCCCTTTGACCAGACTTGACCAATGATCAGAATGTTGACTTTTCTCTCTCCTTTGACTTGGGTTGACTTGGCATTGAATGTGGTCAACAGTTGATATTTTGACTTGAATATTGTGATGTACAAATTGGATGATTTGGAAAATTTCTCATAAGGAAAGGTTGCTGGCTTTTTCTCCTTGGAGTGGGGTTTTTCCAAAGTAATTTTGGTGTCTCTTGTCTCATTGTTTTCATTGGGAGCTCTACTGCTCTACTGAAGTTAGTGGTTGAAAATTTCTAAGTGTAACTGCTTGATGATTTGAATGCTCTAAGAAGTTTAAACTCTATCACTGGAAGTAGTTATCAGATAGAAAATTGCTCTAGTCTATCTTGCAACTAGAAAAACAACGGTACAAGCTAAAGGCCAAGGCCCTCCACTAGAGAACACATTAGTTCACCTAGGATACTTTTTCTTTTTCCTAAGTTGATATCTAGATTCTAGACTATGGTGTAAATGTGATGAAATATCAAGAGATGACTAATATAAAAAATGGAATATAGATGTTGCCAGAGCCAGAGAGGGGCTATGGTACGACTGCTGTTTCCCACCTAATTTACCCCATATGATTAGCATAGGTGGAAGAGGTAAGTAAGATCTTGAAGGAATTTTGGATACATCACTCCATGCATATTAAATGCTTATCAACCCTCCTTGTATATAAGCTTCACTTTGAGATCATGAGGGGGTTCTTTTTTCCATCCCAGATACTTATGTTCACTCTGGTACAGCTCATACCAGTTGAGATAGCCAAGGGGAATGCTGCGATGAAGGTTGTAAAGAAGTTGAATCCTCAGTCTCAGGTTCATGTTCTGGAGGCCAGATGGTTGTGCAGATGGGAAAGACGGTTTTGCCAAGATTTGACTGAACTCCTGTTTTTGTGAGGGGCTTAGCAGTGCAGAATTGAGGCTAGAAATTGCTGCATTGGAGATGAATGGGAATTCCTTGGTCTAGTCGGTGCTAGCAAGGATACCCCACTGTCTGAGCAGTTGGACCTCTGGCCAGTTGCTGTTGGCAAATAGTCTTTGCCTAGTTGGTGTTAGAAAGGCTATCAAGCCATCTATTGTAGCAGTGCTTTTGCTAATATTTTGAGCTGTTATAACTTTCACTCTGCCTGGCGGATGCTAGTAGCGGCTCAACTGTGTTTTCTCTTTTCCTTGTCGGTGCTAGTCATGGCTCAACTGTGTTTCTGTGCAATCCATGGGGAAACTGAGAGAGCCTAGAGGTTCCACAACCTTTGTCATTTCATAGCCTAGCTTTGGGGTGGCACTAGCTGAATTTGTACAGCTGGGTGGTGAATGTCCTTTGTTATCCATTTTCCACAAAAGGTTATTCTGAAAATAAATGCCCATAAGTTTTTATATTTCTTTTGTGTTTAGGTTGGTTTTGATGCAATGAATTTGTGAATTCTCTTTTCAGTTTGAGAATTATCCTAGAGAAATCTTTATTCTGTATTTAGCAATTTGTGTAGTTTGCCCAATCTGATACAAGAGAGAATGCTGGTAGTCTTAAAGTTAAATATGAGTCCATAGTCATCTGAGAATTTCAGCTTGTCAACTGGTCATTGATTTTTGAAAGGCTTAATTAATTATTAATCAGGGAAAGGATGCTGTAAACTTTGTAATTGGAGTACTCTAAGCTTATAGGAGTCTAAATATTTGGACGAATTTGTGCCTTGTTCCTAATAAATAGCAGTCCTGTACGCGACAGAGTATGCCTGAACAACTTCTGGCCTGCCATGACTTCTCAATGTTTGGATGGAGCATGGATTTGCAGCCTTTATGCATTTATGGATTAGAACTTATGATTTTGATATTTTAATAATTTTTTGCATTGTGTATGCTTGTCCTATGCAGTAGTTGAGGATTTTATCGTATTAATGTTCTGATTTCTGATTTGAAATTATGAAAATTTCACCACTGAAATTCATTGCAGCAACTCATATTATTTCTTCTAACTGTTAATTAAATTAGCAGTTTATTGCTACGACAACTACGAAATAAACACACTGCAATTTTCACAAAAATACTGCGGAAAATAATAGCACTGGAAACCGAGAAATATTCTAGCACACACATAAAAATTGACACACTTATTTTTGGAAAAATGTCCTTGGAAAAACCCAACTTGGTAACACCGGTGCAACAACTAAGGGTTTTGATTATTAAGTAGCAGTGAGAAATTATGAGTACAGTAAATATCGCCAAACTGACGAGTCTATCCAAGAGGAATGCTAGAAAAAATTATCTAAGGGAATTTACCCTCACTCTGAACAATCCCGACACTTGACTGCCTCTGAAAAACTAGCCGTAAGACCAGCTCTTGCAGGCTCTGCGTCACCCTAGTGCAGTCCCTCAAACGCTCTGCCTAAATCAGCTGCCAATTAGCCTTCTTGCCTGCTGATGATTGGGAAAACGCTTCTCCAACCTTCTGGAAAACTTTCCTGGCCTCTGGAACTGAAAACGTCTTCCTCTTCAGTTGGATCGAATTTCCCTCTTGAAGCTCTGCGTAATCTCTTGGAAAAAATCTCGGCCTCCTCTTTCTGACTCTTTGGAACTGGAAAAATTCCTCTAACTCACTGTCTCTGCCCATCTCTGTTTCCCTTCAATGGATCAAACTCTTCTCGCAACTGCTGTTGCTCTTTGGAAAATCGAATTGCCCAATGAAATTGATCTCAAGTGTGTTCTCCATCTACACATTGACTTCCCAACGGCCAAGATTAAAATTAATCAAGGGCTAAGATTATTTCTTAGTCGATCCATGTGAGTTTCTAGATAATTCACACCTTTCTCAATTAATACTGATTAACTAACCCATTTTTCCAAGTTTAGACTCAGGAAATATTTAACAATAGGCTAATAATCTAATTGAGACACTTCTAGGTGGAATTTTTAGAAACGATTTCTGGGTTATGGAGAACTCCTATGTTATAGCCTCTCCACAGAGTTTCGAGACTAGAACACCTCCGATGCCACAAAAACTTACACTCCCTCTTAGTGAGGAAGGTGTTTTAGTGATGTACAACTGCTTCAACACACTGTCTTTCTATCACCCTTGTCACGCTGCTGATGTTTGACTACTGTGACTGCTTGCCATTGCCAACCAATCATTGTGCAACTTTGATGCTGCATCTTTGTTGCTGTTGACACTGCCATATTGCTGCCAATTCCGCATCTGCATTGCAACTCCCTCTCAACTCTTGCTGCTGCAACTGCAACTACTGCAATTGAGAAGCATCCAAAATACTAAATCAATTGTGTCTTTGTGTTGCATCTGTCACCTGAGTATCTGACTGCTACTAGCCTCTGCACTGTCCATTGGGGAATCTGCGCTGCTGCTAACTCTACATTGAGCCACCTGCTCTGTTGTCAACACTGCACTGCGCTCCTCGGTACTTGACTGCAACTAGTTTGCAATCATTACTCAAGAATCTGATTGCATCAACTGACACTGATCCATCTTGCTACTGAATATTGTGGGTCCCTGTAGCATGGTAATGATCCATGAGAAGGACACCTCAATGGACCTTGTCCAAACCTCTGCGACTTTGGGACTATAACTCCATATCGCCCCACCTCACCCCTGGAGGTATAGTTGCAAACATAGAAAAGTCTTCCTCTAGCCTGGAGGACATCTTTTCTATCTTTGCGAATGCTTTCGGCTGGTTTTGCTTCTCCTGCTTGTCCCTCTTCCTAAGAGGACACTGAGTATTCTAGTGGCCAAACTCGCCACACCTAAAGCACTTGACCTTAGATAGGTCCTTTTTTTTTTCTCCCCCTATCCCTGATTGAGACCCTTTGATGTTAGGGCCACATTTTCCACTTCCTTCTCACCCTTCAGGCCCTTACTGCTGCTAATGGTTCTCTTCAACAATGCTCATCTCAACTCCTCTTGCTGTAGGTCGGCTCACATCCTGTCCCATTTAGGCAGTGTGTTTCGGCGCAAGATACTTTGAACAAAGACCTGCTACTCTTCTGAGACATTGTTTAGTGCCAACTGTACAAGCTCTGTTGGCTGAGGTGCCTCCCCAACGATTGCATGTTTATCTTAGACCTCCTTAATCCCGGTGAGGAAGGGATCTATGCTTTAACCCTTCTACATCTTGATGCTTCTCAGCTTCTCCCGGAGAAACATCTTCCGCTGCTTAGAAGTACTCTGATATAGCTGGGAGAGAGCATCCCACATTTCCTTGGTCGTACCTTTGTTTGCCGCATGTGAGACTATATGATCTTGGACTCCATCCAAGATCATCTGCTTCGCCTTCACTATTTCTTTCTTGTACTCCTTCAACTGATCTGCATCTTAGGGCACTGCCACCACATTATCTACATAGGCTTTTAGGCCATATTCATACAGTAGGAAGGGAATCCTAGCCTTCCAGATGACATAATTGGAGGCTCCCTCCAACCTATCCTGATCTCTAAGCCGAGTTGTGGCCATCACTGAATCTGGTCGAAAATCTCCCTCTTCCTCTGCTCGACTGCTGATTCTGCTACATACACTCCCTTCTGAAGTGAAGAACTTTACGTGCAGCGACTGCCGACTAGAACTGGGAAAATCGGATTTCTATGCTAGAAATCCTCTGAGAGAAATTTCCCTTTGTGTGTGCCTTTCTCTTTTCTCCTGATGTTGATTCTGCTGCTGCAAAATCATTTGCACCCAAACAAGGAATCCTCTCAGCGAAAATTTGAGTTACTGTTGCCCCCTCTACTTGCTGGAATCACTTTATCTGGGAAGCTGAATTTTTCTGCCAACCTGCACTGAAAAATCGAATTTGCTTAAGGAGCTCGAACTACTAGATAAATTCGTCTTCTGCTCCCTCTAAACAACAAATTTTTGCCTCCGCTTCTGAGCTTCCCTATTTGATCAATCTCCCTCTGATACCTTGTGAAATTTTCACCACTAATATTCTATTTTAGCAACTAGTATTATTTCTTCTAACTGTTAATTAGATTAACAGTTTATTACTACAACAACAATGAAATAAACAGATTACAATCTTGAAAAGAATACTGCGGAAAATAATAACATTGGAAACTAAGAAATATTCTAGCACGCACATAAATATTGATACACTTATTTTTGGACAAATGTCCCCGGAAAAACCTAACTTGGGAAAACCGGTGTGACAATTGAGGGTTTTGATTATTAAGCAACAATGAGAAATTTTGAGTACAATAAATATTGCCAACTTGGCGAATCTATCCAAGAGGAATACTGGCAAAAATTATCCGAGGGACTTTACCCTCACTTTGAGCAATCTCGACACTTGACTGCCTCTGAAAAGATAGTCGTCCAACCAGCTCTATGGAGGCCCTGCGTCACCCTTGTGTAGTCGTCCTGCTTACTGTTGACTAGGAAAATGCTTCTCCAACCCTCTGGAAAACATTCCCATCCTCTGGAATTGAAAACGTCTCTTCCTCTTCAGCTGGATCGAATTTCCCTCTTGAGGCTTTGCACTGCCTCTGCCTAAGCTCCTAGAGAAAATCTCGCCCTCCTCTTTCTGACTCTCCGGAACTGGAAAAAATCCTCCAGACTCATTGTCTCTACCCCCCTCTGTTTCCCTTATCTGGCTCGAACTCTTCGGTAGCTGCTGCTACTCTTTGGAAAATCGATCTGCCCAAGGAAATTGATCTCAAGTGTGTGTTCTCCATCTACCCATCAACTTCTTCTTATAATCTTTTGTTGGGACTCCAACGACCAAGATTAAAACTTAATCAATGGCTAAGATTATTTCCTAGTCGATCCGTGTGAGTTTCTAGATGATTTACACCTTTCTCAATTAATGCTGATTAATTAACCCTTTTTCCTAAGTTTAGACTTAGGAAATATTTAAAAATAGGCTAATAATCTAATTGAGACACTTCTAGGTGGAATTTCCAGAAATGATTTTTGGGCTATGGAGAACTCCTGTGTATTAGCCTCTCCATAAAGTTTCGAGGCTAGAACACCTTCGGTGCTACAAAACTGACATAAGTGATTTTACTTGATAGCTTGGCAAAGACAACTTAGTTTGAAGCATAGGTTCAAGTTCTTTTTCTTAGAAGAGACTATCTCAATATGATACTTGAGTTTGTCTGCACAATACATTCTTCAAGTCATGTATAGACATGTAAATTAGAGGGTTGAGACCTAAAAGTCTCTTCTCGACCCTCTATTTTTTGTAATTGCAATTGCCCTTTGAGTCTGCAAAATTTTCATTTCACACTAGTCGATATTAAATTCATCCTTCAGAGTTGAATTTGGATAGTTGTTGAAGCTGCTTTATGACTGCAAATGGCAGAATATGGATGATCCATTGCTTTTGTTAGATATACTAGAAGATTCCAGGTTAAGAGGTCGTTGATCCTCTTTAATAAATTTCATTTATCTCATTATTAAGTTTGTTTTCATTTTGTGGCTTGTTACCCATCCACATACATGGGTAACCCTAGGAGATTGTTTTTCTCCTATGATACAACTTGCCAGCGAACAACCCCTACTATCTTCCACAGATAGCCAGTGTTAGATGCCTCTCACCTGTTCTCTAGTCAGTACATTCATTGGTTTGGCCTATTCATCCAATGAAGGTGGGTCATCTATTGTGAGGTATATTGACCATTTTTGCATTCAAGTGCTTTCATTTAATGTTTAAGGCATTCTAGTATGGATCACAGGTTGAAATTGTTGGAAATACCGAGGGAGGGGTGAATCAATATTCCTTAACAATTAACACTTTTAAATCTTTTTAGTGCATTAGTTAATCTTCAATTATTATTAATGTTTATGTAGTAATAACAGTAAATAAAAGAACACAGTAGACACAAGAATTTTAGGTGGAAAACCCCCTTTGGGTCAAAAACCACCGAATGCTTTTCTAATAAATTCTTTAATTTTCAACCCCAACTGAAATGAAAGCAACAACTTCCTAGAATTCTAGAAAAAACATTCTTCTCCAACTCCCACTGGAAGGACGCCCCAACACCCTGGTTTCTTCAGTAGTCAACTGAATGGATGCCCCAACATCCTAGACCAACCTACCACCCTGAAGTGTTCATAGGTTCGAACCTGTAGGCGACTTTATGCAGCAGCCTAGCACCTCCCTGCCACCCTATAATGACTGAAATGAGACAAGAGTGTGGATTCCTGTACTAGGGACAATGATCCATGATACAATATGATTTACAATGATTTTGACAGAACACCCAATCACACTATGACCTGCAACCCAACCATGACATCATCCCAACAGGGACTCCTATACCTCCCAATAATGCCTTTTTGGCTCTAGGCAGATTGACTCTTTTACAATAATGACTCTTCCAATGATGACACTATTACAAATGACTCTTCTACAACTTTACAATGATGACTCTTGGCCTTGACACTTCTTCACAATATACGGATGGCTGTCATGTCTTCAAAGGATGTCCTGCTGCAATGCTTCCTTTGATTTGATACTTCTGCTCTTGAATTCTTGCTTGACGCTGTACTTGAATCTTCTTCTACCTGCATGCAAAATTTGCTTGACGAAACCAATCCCAAAACAAAACAAAATACCCTTCAACTTACCTCTTCCTGCAAAACACATGTACGTGCATAGTAATGAATAAATACAATTTAAATTTACAATGCATACCTAAAGTGTGCTTGTCACTTTTGTTGTTGACTTGTTGCAGTAGTAGACAAAGACTCACTCTTGATATAGGCTTGAACTCTATGCAAGACTATATCCAAAATTGACCTAAAGATATATACAATAAAAACTTATCACAGACCATAGACTTGTGATGGACCAAGTTCTAAGTACAACAACAGAGACCATTCTATCAACTATGACAAGACAATTAACATGAACTTACAACATCATATAGATTTAGGAAACTTGGTGTAGCATCAAGAATATGTAGCATAAAATGTGTAGTATCAAGAATAGGACATTCGAAAAACTAATTGTGACATATAGAGACAGAGATATAACCGAGACACTGTATATACTTATGTTGTCTTGCAAAAACATATGTTAGAGATGATACTCAAAATTCAAATGTAAACACTAATCATACATACCTTGCTGTAGGAGAGTTACGCTTGATTGTTGATGTGTGGTCTTTACTACAGTGATCCTTGAATGCATGCTTTTTCTTGCCTTCTAGGAGCTCGATATTGAATCTGTTGTATCTATGTAATTTTAGATCTCCAGGGCTTGAAATTTCGTCCTGTGCTAGCCCTCTGAGTCCTCTTGCCAACTTCACAGGGCTGATCAAGATTGGATTCTTCAAGAAAGAGTTATGCCCAATATCCCACAATGACCTGATTATAGACTGGTTCAATAGAGCAAACTTGCACGAAGTGCTGTGTGTCACTATTGCGACCTTCGGCCCTGAAAACGCTACTCAACAAACTACAATCTGTCCTCTTTCTGTGACTATTTACGAAATTTGAATCCAATACTTAGAGAGAAAGTTATGATGATTTTTCCAACGTCACTTGATGGAATTCGGGACCCTGCAAAAACCCTAACTTCCTCAGATCATATCTTCGAAAATATAGCGAACCAAGAACTGAAATTCGGTCACGAGGTTCATCAAGATTTCGATTCATTTAATTTCAGCTTCTGAAGCTTCGCAGAAAAAAGTTATAGCGAAAATGCCACGATGACCTGTTTGAAGCCACAAAATCCCTACTAGAGGAGGATATGAGGGTCATTATTTATATGAATGTCTTGAGTTGAGAGGGTCCTCAACAAGTGAACATTGTAGGGATTTTAGGAGCAATTTTTATTATTAATTATTGACTATTCAATGACCACAACCAATTATGAGTGCCATGCCACAACCTCATAGGGTTTTAGTCCACTAACTAGGGTTACTAACTTCAAACATGAATATCTCTCAAACCGTGAAGAATTACTTGGCGTGCCATATATCAACGGAAACATCTCGACGAGTAGAATTCATATAGAATATCCTTGACTCAGAATAGAGTAAGTTGTCAAGTCAGAATGCCCATGCAAGATCGGGGTAGCCCCTGGTGCTGTTTGGGTTGACATCAACGACAACCACTGATCAATAGAAATTGGATTATAGATTGCTATTGGTTGTGCACTTATTCCCTTATTTCACCGTGGTGGTTATCATTTATCATTTGTGACCTTCCTTAGGGTCTTTCTTTCACTCTCTAGGAGAGGCACAAATAGGAGGTTATGGTAATGGTAACATTCCATGCTATTCATACTTGACAGTTGTCATCATTCTGCTCATTTTGTTATCCCATCTTTTGATTGGTTTTTGTTAGTTACTCATACTAGTTCCTTGTTGGCCTTGTCCTATGAGAAGGGCTTGGAAATACCGAAGATTAATGCAACTATAAGAAAAGAAAAAGCATAAACTAGATATCAAAATGCAAAAGAATGACAAGGGATGTACAACAATCAAAAGTCAATTATAGCTTGAGATGTACACCCTCGTATATAGCCACTCATCCCTAAGAGTATCCATGCATATCACGCCTATCAAAGTAAAAGAAACTCAAAGAACATCGCACACCCATTGAAGCGATAAATTGTCCATCAATTATAGCATCATTATTACACAGTAAATCAATGAAGCTTGTTAAATAAGCCTTATCAAGAAATAAAAAGGCAAATATGGGGTCTTGGAAAAACAAAGGAGAGGGAAGGTAACTCAAGCACCTAAGCACTCCCTCTACAAAGGCGCACATGGACAATTGTTTTACATAACCTAGTATAAGAGTAAGACACCTTTCATGAAGTAAACCCCAAGCCATAACACTAATCACTTGTACCTATTACCACTCAAACTAGCAGGGGTCCTAGGAGGGGATCCTATAGAGCAACTACTAGATTAAGGGGCAACAATAGAGCAATAGCCCACTGTCACCTCAGCTAAAGATCCCTGCTCTTTACAGACTTGCACCGATGGGAGGATACTCGATATGAGAGGAATCACGAGTATGGATTGATCAATAATGGGATAAGGAGCGATTCCTAAAGCCTATTCACAAGAGAGACTCAATCAATTGGCTTACTTGTGTTAGTTTTTGTAGTATCGGAGGTGTTCTAGTCGCGTAACTTTGTGGAAGGCTAAAACACTGGAGTTCTCCATAACCCAGAAATCGTTTATGGAAATTCCACCTAGAAGTGTATCAATTAGAATATTAGCCTATTTTTAAATATTTCGAAAGTCTAAACTTATGAAAAGTGGTTAACTAATCAATATTAATTGAAAAAATGTGTGAATCATCTAGAAACACACACGGGTTGACTGGGAAATAATCTTAGCCATCAATTAAGATTTATTCTTGGCTGTTGGAGTCCCAACAGAAGATTATAAGAAGAAGTCGATGGGTAGATGGAAAGCACACACTTGAGGTCGATTTCCTTCGGTAGTTTGATTTTCTAGAGAGTAGCAGCAATTGACGGAAGAGTTCGAGTCGGAGAAAAGAGGTAGAGACAGAGAGTGGCAGGGATAGTGAAGCCAAAGGAAGATTTTCCAGATCCGGTGAATACTTTGCAGAGAGGCCTAGATTTTCACCATGACGCTGCACAGAGGCAGCGTAGAAGCCTCAAAAGGAAATTCGATTTTTCTGAGGTGAAGCTAGTTTTCAGTTCCAGAGGCCGGGAAAGTTTTCCAGAAGGTCGGAGAAGCAGTTTCCTAGTCAGCACTAGGCATGACGACTTGATTTGCAGTTGTTTCAGGTTGAGCGTGTAGCAAACTGCACAGGGGTGACGCAGAAGCTGCACAGGGAAAGGTGGACGACTTTCTTTTCAGAGGCAGTCAAGTGTGTCGGGATTGCTCAAAGTGAGGGTAATTTCCCTCAGATAATTTTTGCTAATATTTTCTCTGCAGGATTGCCAATTTTCGACATCCAGATTATACTCGGATTATTTCATTGCTTCTTAATAATAAAACCCTCAGCTGCTGCACTGGTTTTCCCAATTTGGGTTTTTCTGAGGACTTCTGTGCAAAAAAAGTGTGTCAAATTTATTGTGTGTGCCAGTATTTTCTCAGTTTCTAGTTTATCTTCCACAATATTTTCTATTTGTGAAGATTGCAGTGTGATTAATTTGTTGTTACCATAGCAATAAACTGCTAATTTAATTATCAGTTAGAAGAATTAATTCTAGTTGCTGCAATAGTTGAAATTTTCACATGGTATGAGAACAATTTTGATCAGACAAGTAAGCTGAGAAGCAGAAGAAGAAATTCGTTGTTCATAGGGAGCAATTGGATGAATTTCTGGAGGCTACGTAGGGCCTAAGCTATGCAATTTGAATTGCTGGCTAGGCTGATTTTTCAGTGCAGGTTGGCAGAAAAATTCGGCTTGCTAGATTCAGTGATTCCAGTAGGTAGAGGGACCAACAATGCAGTATTTTCGTTGGGCAGATTCCTTGTTTGGGTGCAAAAGGGTTTTGCAGCAGTTTGCAGTAGTAGAATCAACGCCGGGTGAAAGGGAAAGGCACACACAAAGAGAATTTCTCTTACAGGGTTTCTAGTCTAGAAATTCGATTTTCCTAGTTGCAGTTGGTAGTAGCTGCAAGTAGAATTCTTCACTCCAGAAGGGAGTGCGAGTCGCACATTTAGCAGCTGAGCAGAGGAAGAGGGAGATTTTCGACTAGATTCAGAGATGGCCACAACTGGGCTTAGAGATTAGGATAGGTTGGAGGGAGCCTCCAACAATGTCATCTGGAAGGCTAGGATATCTTTTCTTCTAGATAAATATGGCCTGAAAGCCTATGTAGATAATGTGGTGGTCGTTCTCCAGGATGCGGATGAGCTGAAGGAGTACATGAAAGAAATGGCGAAGGTGAAATGGATGATCTTGGATGGAGTCCTAGATCATATAGTCTCACATGTGGCAGACAAAGGTACGACCAAAGAAATGTGGGATGCTCTCTCCCAGCTATATCAAAGTACTTCCGAGCGGCGGAAGATGTTTCTCTAGGAGAAGTTGAGAAGCATCAAGATGTAGAAGGGTGAAGGCATAGATCCCTTCCTCACCAGGATTCAAGAAGTCCATGATCAAGTTGCAGCCGTTGGGGAGGCACCTCAATCGACAAAGCTTGTACGGTTGACACTAAACAATGTCTCAGAGGAGTCACAAGTCTTTGTCCAAAGTATCTTGGGTTGAGACACATTGCCTAGATGGGACAAGATGTGGGCCAATCTACAGTAGGAGGAGTTGAGGCGAGCTCCATTAAAGAGCACCATTATTTTCAGTCAACATATACCAAGCCTTGACCCCTGATGATTTTCTTAGGATAGATATCAAGATCATATTCTTGAATTTTGGACATGTTGACATGGCGAATTTTCGCTATACCAACAAGGGGAACTAACCCGATCACAGACCCCAATTAGATCTGTTTTTGTTTGGAGTGGCTAGTTCCAATGAGTTTTAAAGGACCCCATGAACTGTAATAGGTGTTGAAAGATTGCTTCTTAGAGGAAGACTTCAATCAAATCAACAAACAAAATAGCTAATCTATGTGTATCAAGTCCTACCTGCACTACTTATAACTACTTCTAACAAGATGGGAGGATCGAAATCCGCTGGCTGAAAGGGGCTGAAATTCAAAACAGAAGGAAAATAAACTTTGCAGAAAAACAAGAACAGTAAAGACGAAAATGGAACTAAACTAACAACAAAAGTAAAATGAATTCTAACCTACTCAGGAGGTAACCACCATGTGGTGGCTACTGGGAGTATTTCTTAAGAGGTTGGTCATTAACAGGGAGTTTCTTAGTGTCTCCTTGTAAAGTTTTCAATCTGTAAGTTCCTTGACCAATTTTTTCCTCAGCTTAGAACGGGCCCAGCCATAAGTGTTGCAGTTTCGCGTGCTTACTCTTTGGGGTGACCCTATCAGCCCAAAGAGCATTTGTTAGAGCGTTGTGCCACTTCCTCTAGTTGTCAGCGAGAGATGCATGGATTACGCGGATGAGGTTTTTATTTGAGGACTCTGCAACTCCATTTCCCTGGGGGTAATAGCTTGATGCATGCCTTATGCGAATTGATTTATCAATAGCAAATTCGGTCAACTTTAGTGATGAGAAATAAGAAGCGTTATCAAACATGAGAACGTCAGGGATGCGAAACTTGTTGACGATAAATTTTTCCATGAAAGATATTACCTCGTCTTCACTCTCATTCACAGGCCTGTCCTGCCCTTTTTCATCAATGAGTGCATTTTTGAATGTCCTCTCGCAACGCAGGAGCTCAAGGATCCGCTCGTCACCTTCGAATACTTGCCAATTTGAGATGTTATCAGGTACGGAAGGTCTGAAAATCAATTCAACATAACATTTATTCTTCTTTAATCGAAAATCAGGCAAAAGTTTTGCAGCCATACCAACCATCAGGTCAACATCTTGGTTTTACTCTCGAGGTATGTATGTGATATTAAAAGAATCAAGACTTTCAATTAAGCTCCATACCTCATGCTGGTACCTTACCTGGGCCACAATTATCTGTGAATCACCAAAAACTTTAAAATTTTTTTACCTTCAGACCAATGGCTTTTTTCAGGTCCTACAGCAAACCTTCGTATTCTGCCATGTTGTTGGTGCATGCGAGCTCCAACCGGCTGGCCATTAGATGTTGGTTCCCTTGTGGGTCAATAAGAATGCTCCCAGCACCCGCACCTTCAAGGCAGTTAGAGCCATTAAAATAGAGTGTCCAAAATATAGAGTCTAATGTTACATCAACTAAATTGCTTCCTGCGAGACTAGTTCTATCATCTACTATATTACAGGGTGGTTCGTCAGTTGGACTATGGGGGAGAGCTTCCAACCATGTGTTTATTGTAGTTTCTTCAATTGTTTCTGCATGGAATTCTCCAAAACAGGTTTCCGTGGCACAAACATTGAAACTATAATTCCCAAGGATAGAGTTGGTAAACATTATAGGTTCATTGGGACCATTTAGCTCTGTCACTACATCATGTATCTTTCTCGATCAACTCTCAGCATATCACCCTTTCCCTTCTGAGGTAGCAAGAGATGGGACCAATCAGTTGACAAATATCCATTGTGTTTCGCGGACCAGTCCCTACTAAGCAACATTCCATAAGCCTCGGGTATATCGACTACCACTATATCAATGACTTGTGTGTATTGTGGTTTAGCAGCGATCCGAATCAACACATCTTTCAGTTCCCCAATTACTTTCACATTCGTCTTGTCTAATTGCATGATTCGAGTTCCAGTTTTCTCAGCTATCGCATGCAGTCTTTTAGCAACAGCGTAAGGCATCATAGTGGATGAGGCACCTGAGTCCGCCAAGAAATTGTGTACGTTCATGTTGAAGATTTCAAATGTGATGAGGAAAGGGGGAGTCATGGATTTTGATTTCCTTCCTATCATGGCCACACTGATATCTTGGGGGTTTCGATTCATTTTGGACAGAGTGGCTTCCATAGCTGATGGCATTTGGGCTGTAATGGAGGTGTTGACAAGTCTGGACGCTGACTTCTTGGTTTGGCTGCTTGGGATGGTGGGAACTTTGCAGTTCCGCTCATTCATAGCTTTTAGGAGCAGATCTCTTTGCTGCGTTAATTTTAGCAAATCAAAGTATGTGATATTAGCCCTAGATTTCTTAAGATCATCCACAATATTGTAATCAACATTATAAACAGGATAGGGCAGAGTAAACATACCAGTTTTGCTGTTCTTAGGTGGGACTTTACCATTTTGAGTTGCCTTCGTCGCAGTGGGAGATGTATTATCTTTCTCTGGATGGTTTGCAACTCCGGTATTCTTGGACTAACCACTAGGTTTATAATTTTATTCCTCTCAACAGGTATCTTGGGAGCGGATACCTTCAAAGGTCGAACATCTTTCTTTGTCTGATCTACAGGGTTCATCACACTTGCAAGTGGCCCTTTACTTCGTGTATGGATTTCATTAGTGTGGATTTCTGCCATACTATATCCTTGGTCATCATCGTTCTCATTTTTATAGAAATCCCACTGTACGTTGATTTGAGATTCTTCGTCCAAGGGCTCTTCTACTTGGTATTCTTCCTCATTTTCTTGTTCTGGCTTTAGCTCAACTATAGGTTCTTCTTGGTTAAGGAGTGATCCGATAAGAGTCAACTCTTTTGTATTTAAATTCCCTTCATTGGGTGGAGTGGGCAGTGCAAGTGGACCATGACCACCTTCTGTCTTCTTACGATAGAAAGGTTTGAAATATTTTTTGTTATTATACTCTCCTCCACTCCCGCTTGTACTCTCTCCAGAATTCCTTTTCATATCGATGACTGTGTTTGTCAGCTTCTTAATGATCCGATGCAAACCTTCCACATTTGTGGTGTCCCTTTCTTTGCCCTCAGCCACTTTGTCATCACTCCCATTATTCTTCTTGGATGACTGGGAGGCTTTCTTTCCTCCGGTTTTATGATGACATGCTGTGAGACTGATCATTTCATTCTCGAATTTTACTGCTTCATCGATAGCACCCTGTAAGGATTTTGCGTTACTCCTTTTGACCCACATCGCAGTAGGGATAGGGAGAGCAATGATGTAGAATTCCATGAGCACCTCCTCAGTGGGTCTAGCGTTATTTGGGATTTTGTTAAACAGTGTGTTGAACCGAATGTTAAAATCCTTGACCTTTTCTTTGGTTTCCATTTTCAAACGGGATAATTCTAGAACTAAGGCCGCAAGGGTTTTGTCATCGCCATACTTGTCTAAAAAGGCCTGTTGAAAGGCAGCCCACAAGGTGATTGATCTTGTTCTCAAGCTAAAGTACCGTGTGGAAGCTGCACCAATCAAGGTAAAAGGGAATAGGCGACATACTATATCTTCATCAGTTACCCCCAGCATGCGCACGACTAAGAAGAAAGAGTGAATATGGTTATCAGTGGTGTCTCCCCGCTCAGGGTCGAATTTAGGTAGTACTCTTTTTGCATTCTTGGGTAAGGGATGCTGCTGCCTAGGTACCGCTACGGTGTCTTAAGCGAGCCAGGGAGGAAGTGCTCTGGGAGGAGGTGGGAGTTGGTTCCCACCTGGTTGAGGAATATTAGCCATATTG
This sequence comes from Pinus taeda, assembly GCA_000404065.3. NCBI lineage: Eukaryota > Viridiplantae > Streptophyta > Pinopsida > Pinales > Pinaceae > Pinus > Pinus taeda. The sequence continues at coordinate 114,883 of APFE031108591.1, forward strand.
TGGATAGGGATGTTCTGGTCGAAGGTTTCTTCAAGGCTTTCTTTATTAAGACTTCCCAAATCGGGCTAGGGATTACCTTCAGAGAGAGGATCTTTAGGAATTTCTTCCCAGGGAGTGTCGATACTTTGCAAGGATTCAAGCACAATATCTTCAAGAGACGGGGTTGTAGATGTCTCTTTGTTTATGGAACAGATCCTTGGCTTTCTTTTAGTTGTCGGAGGTAAAGAGTGAAAGATGGGGAGTTGAGAGAGGGAATGAGCATAAGCCCGAGTAAGTATTCTGACTGGTTGTTCCTGAGTGACAGGATACTCCCACAATGTCTCTTCTTTGAAATGAGGCTTTTCGGAATGGGAGGAAGGGTCTTTTCGACCTTCATGATCCATGCATTAATCTTTTCGAGTCCATGCGTGACATTTATAGATGCAATCATAAAAAGCTGTGGACGACGGTTCATGCCCTCCTTCTAGCGCCAATTTGTTGACATGGCGAATTTTCGCTATACCAACAAGGGGAACTAACCCAATCACAGACCCCAATTAGATCTATTTTCATTTGGAGTGACTAGTTCCAACGGGTTTTAAAGGACCCCGTGAATTGTAATAGGTGTTGAAAGATTGCTTCTTGGAGGAAGACTTCAATTAAATCAACAAACAAAACAACTAACCTACGTGTATCAAGTCCTACCTGCACTACTTCTAAATACTCTAATCTAGTCCTAATTATCCTAATCTATCTTGCAGGAGAAAAATAAAAGGAGGTTAAACCAATGTTGTTAAAAGCGCGAGCGGGATTAAATCGGCGCGGGGAATGAAGCAGAAAAAAGCGGAAAAATCGGGAAAAAAGCGGGAAAAAATCGTTTGGTACAAAAATATTCATTTTTTAATTTTTTTTTCAAAAATCCCGCTGCCCAGACATCCCGAGATTTTTTCTGAAAAAAGCGGGCTTTTTTCGAAAAAAGCGCGCTTTTTCAGAAAAAAGCGGAAAAAAAAAATCCCGCGCTTTTTTCGTATAAAACGCGCGTTTTAAGCGCCATGGGGAAAAAAGCGCGCGTTTTTGAAAAAAGCGCGATTAAAACGCGCTTTTAACAACACTGGGTTAAACATCATATATAGATCCCATGTCCAAAAGAAGCAATTACCGGTCCACATAACAACGAGGCTGTATTAATCCTAATCGCAATCCAATTACTTATACAGGAATATACATTCCTTTCCATACAAATAACACTTGCAATTGATGTTTAACGAAGTCTGGAATCAATGACCTTTCATGAATTATCAATGCTATTGAATTACATTCAAATAACCAGGAATAACCATGAACTGCTAGTTATCAATATGCACAAAGCAAATCACATCTGTTTTTATACCAACAACAACACGCCGATTCTAAACATATGAGAGAAAAGGGAAATAAATCTGAAACAACAGGCTTCTCCTTGAACCAAACAATCCTCTTTATTCACAATAAATCAAAGCTGTTTTCTCCAAACAAAAAGCCCCTCCCTCATCTATGGAGGTAATATTTATGCCTCTAGAGATGACCTTCGGTCTTCCCTTTCCCTTTTTCTTGTTTTTTTCAATATACAGATCAGAATACATAGATGTTGAACAATCGGGGTCACTGTTGACACGTAGAAGGCATGTCCTGTCACTGGAGCGCTTCATTTCTTGGGGAAATGAATAGATGTTGTTCAGAAGAGGATGACTATGTGTCATCTCTTCATGATGAAACCTGGGGCAATTTCACTTTCGGAATACACAGGCAATGCGTGGAACTTGATCGAAACGCCTAAGGCTGCCTCTTTAAACGACATATCCGCATATATGGACTCTCTGGATTTGCTCATGCGTTTTTTTTTTACTCCTTGCCTGCGTTCTCTTGGTCCTTGCCTGCGTTCTCTTGGTCCTTGCCTGCAGAGATAGCCAACATTAATCATACTTATGCAATTATGATAAAATGCTTAAAAAACCCAAATATTGCCTTCATGGAGTGCTTATAACATCAAAGGAACAAGCGTGAAAGAATCGCCCCCTGGTTTTTAACCCATGCATTCATTAAGTCCCGCAAGCAGAAATTTGATTTATACTGAAAATCATTGCATAACACTGAACCGGATGGTATTCCGGAAGGGGTTTAAGCGGTAACTGGTATTGCGAGGAAGGCCCCCAATTCCACTCTTCAAACGACACGTAATAGTTAGGAGGAAAGAGGATACTGCTTTTCGGGTGGGTATTTCTCGAGCTACTTGTTCACCTAAAATATGCATGGACCGTTGGATCCACGAAGGATAGATCAATGGTGGAGGATCGGGGAGGCAGACCCGAAATGCATATGAGCCGCGTTTAATAATCCCTTCGGATCCGCAACATAAGCTTTCCCTTTGAAAAACCCCGACTTCAATGTTTTTCGAAAAACACAAGAATATAGGGGAAAACCCGCGTCCGGCCATTAGGTCGGACCTGAAATATTATATGCCCAGACCTATAATCATCGGCGGGTCCACCATATCGCTCCTTTTCATATTGCATAACCCCTCGGGCTCCGCCGATTGCGATAAGCGATTGGGGAAACGGACCCAAAATATATATATGCCCAGATCTATAATCATCGGCGGGTCCACCATATCGCTCCTTTGCATATTGCATAACCCCTCGGGCTTCGCCGATTGCGATAAGTGATTGGGGAAAGCGGACCCGAAATATATATATATATATATATAATATATATATATATATAATATATATGTTAATACTGCTGATGGGTCCGCAATGGATGACTTCCCTTTGAAAAACCCGGGCCTCAATACTTTATCGAATACATAGGAATATACGGGGAAACCCACGTCCAACCATAAGGCTGGACTTGAAATCTTATATATCTGAATTCATAGTTATCGGCGGGTTCGGTAAATTATAGCACGCCCTATATATAACCCCTGGACCCCGCCGATTGCGATATGCGATGGGGAAGCAGACCCGATAACACATATATTTCACTTTATAGTCCTGTCGGGTCCGCTATATCGCATTGGCCTTATGTATGGGCTTCGACTTCCGCCGATTGTGATATGTGAAGGGCTCCGGACCCGATAACACATATTCTGGTTAATAAAGCCGTCGGGTCCTGAAGACATGTGCGCCTTATATATATATAGCTTGGGAATCCCGCCGATTGCAATGTGCGATGGGGCTCCAGACCCAAAATATATACGTTTGGGTTAATAAAACCGTCGGGTCCGGTGTATTATGGTAAGCGTTGTGTTCTAATGTTGATTGCGGTTAAGAGAAAAAAGGGTTAGTTGGGCATTTTTTCGAGTATTTCCATTATAAAGAGTTATAATAGGAATGAAGATGCGATGGAAGGTTTCAAGGGTTGAAAAAGGTCCTGATGGAGGGTATGAATGAGGGGCTTAGAGAGGGTTACAGCTGAATCATGTGGCAGGGATTTATTAAAGGGGCATTACCCATTTAAAAATTGAAGATGTGACTTGGCAATGAGTTAAAGCAGAAGAACAGAAGAAGAAGGACCTCTCCAAGGTCAAATGCTTCCACTGTGGGTAGCTGGGTCATTATGCGACCCAATGTCCAAGGAAGAAGAGTAAGGGAGAGGCCTCTGAGACCAAGGCATCGCCAGCAAGGGAAGAGAAGGAAGTGTAGACAGACGATGATTGTGCTATGAGTACACACACACCACTTGAGAGGAAGTGTGGAGACATCGAGCTGTAGTCAGGCAGACTACAGGCAATGAGGGGCAGGATCCTCGAGGTACCCAACGTCTTGGATTAGACCTTGCTACGGGAGCCTCGAAGAGGAGTAGCAGTACTGGCGATGTCAATAGAAATGGATGCGGATGGAACGACAGAGGGTGCTACAGTGCAAGATTCCTAGGACAGCGCGAGGCTAGCACGCTGCAACAGTGCGAGAGGCATGGGAGTGTTGCACTAGTGCAGGATGGCACAAAGAGGTGTGCAACGGTGCGAGATGCATGGAGTTGTTGCAGTAGCGCAGGGGTCAGAGAGGGAGCACTTGTCAGTGATAGAGGGAGCTTCAGCATTAGGAGTGTTTCTAGCCTGACGGAGATGTCAGAGTTGGGAGATCAGTTACGTACTTCTCAATAACTGAGTTGCAGTGTAATAGTTAGCAGTGGTAGTGCTATGGGCAACATGATGAGAGGGGTTGCAGTGTAGATGCAACAGTGGTAGTGGCAGGGCCATGGGTAGCAGCACAGATGCAAAAGGAGTTGCAGTACAGATGCAATAGTGGCAGTGGCAGGGTCATGGGTAGCAGCACAGATGCAGAAGGAGTTGCAGTACAGATGCAACAGTGGCAGTGGCAGGGTCATGGGTAGCAGTACAGGATGCAATAGTGTAGAGGATGTTGGGCAGCAGGCCTAGCATCAGCACAGTGACCGATGTTGGATGATTAGAGTGATGCTTAGTGAGGAGTATTACTAGAGCACAGTCCTCTCTAAGAGGGAGTGTTGATTTGGGGTAGCATCGGATGTGCTCCAACCACGCAAATTGGTGGAGAGGCTAAGGCACATGAGATATCCAATACCTAGAAAGGGTTTGGGTAGATTCTAAACAGTTTGGGAGATAGTAAAATAATTAATATTTTTAATGGAGTCCTTAAGTCTAAACTTAAGGAAAATAAAATATTAATGTGAATTAATATAAAACTGTGATAGAATGGTCCAAAAGTCATGGATCAAGCCAGATCTAATCTTAGCCATTGATTAGGGACTTAATCTCGACTGTTGATTTGTCAACGAGAAAAGTATAAGAGGAGGCTTGAGGGTCACTTGGAGAACACATCAAGAGATCAAGATTTCGACTTTCTGGGGTTGGGTTTGCTGAGAAAGTGAGAGTGATCAGAGTTGCAGCTGAGGGGCAGTGAATACAGAAGCAAAGAGGCAGAGATAGCACGGGAGGATCAGCATAGTAGCCGGAGAGAGGGACGTAGAAGCAGCCAAGGGTTCACGTAGAGCCAACCAGGGTTCACGCAGAGCCAACGAGGGTTCACGTAGAGGCAGCCAGGAGCTGCACAATGCCTCAGAGGGCCAACGTGGGTGACGCAAAGGGGCAGAGGGCTGACGCAATGCCACCAGAGGTTGACGCAGGCCAAGCCAGAGTGACGCTGGGCTAACCCTGGGCCAGAGAGAGGTTGACGCAGTCCCTAGAGGCTAACGCTAGGGTTTCGTGGGGTAGATTGGAGCTGTAGAGATGCCGGAGTGTTTATCCGGGGTTTCAGCTGGAATATCTGCTTCCAAGTAGAGAGGTACTACTCCCGAGATTTTTCTCTGTTGGGTGAGCCGGATTTGGCACCCATATTGTATTCTGAAACTGCTTAATAAATCAAACCCTCTGATAGCTGCACCTGTTTTCCTGCATTGGGTTTTTTCAGGGCATTAGTCCAAAAACAACGGTGACACTTGTGTGCTTGTTTCTATATCCTTCAGTTGATGATCTATAATGTGTTGAGCATGTATTTGTATTTATTTCCAGTTTTTACATGGTAAATAACTTGTTAATTAACAAAACAAGTAGGTAGGAATAAATCAGTAAAGTACGTGAAGGGTTTCTAATGTGTTAGACTTAGAAATTCCAACATCAAGGGGGCAGGATGATCAACATGATGATTCCTTGGGCCTTTGAGGAGGCCTAATGAAGTCCAAAGGGTGGCATGATGTGAAATTGGACACCCAACATAGTGGACAAGGGGTTGGCCCCTTGTTTTCCAAGCAATAACCTATGGTGCTCCCAAGTGGGTGTGGGGGCACAAGGACATCTTCATGAGTCTCCAAGTGGATCGAAAATGCGTGTAAACCATCTGTAAGGGCTAGGATGATGATATAAGCCCTCCCTTTGCAGCGGGATACGTCCTCTAGATCCTGGAACATCTGCGCAGTGTATGGTGGAAGTGTGGAGCCGACTGGGCATAGTGAACCAAGTGCATCATCCTCATCCAAAAGGTGGAGCACAAGTAATCAATGTACATTGCTGGGGTCCTTGAAGTAATCTCTGCTATGGTGGAGGCCTGTGACTCTCTACAAGTGCCCATGTGGCCCTCTGGAGGGCTATGACCCCGTATAGGGAGACCAAGCCCCAAATGGAGACCCACCTTCAATCCTGCATAAGATCCAATGCGCTCCCTTGCCCTCCAATACAACAAATCATTAGCATAATCAAGTAAAAGAGTTTACAAATCATGGAATCAATGGGGCATTTCATGGTGGCATGCCCTTCCATAGTGGGCTTTGGCATGTACAAGTGCCTCCAAGCTCATTAAGGGGGTAGCCAAGGATCCTCTTAGGTGGTTTCATCCTTTAAAGGGGGTGACATGCCCATGGTACAAACTTGAAGTGGCAGGTGGCGAATGATAAAGTGATGGAACAAAGCGGGGTTCAGGGGAATCATCTAGATCACATGTTATGGTACAAGGTTAGCTATAATAAGGGAAGCCCACACCTGGGTATATTTGTGTAGGAGGGAGCAAATCGTGGTACATGAATAACCCCGACCTTTGTTTTTCCACCCTTCTTCATATGCCTTTTGCCTGTGTTTGATCTTTCTTCATAATTGCTTGGGGCTCTAGGGGATGAGAGCATGATGTGTAGTATCTAACAGTGGATACCCCCTTAAGGTGAGGTGGTTCATTGCCCACCAAGGGTTGGGATAATCATGGATTCTTTATTATGAAGGGCAGTCATCTAGGGGGCCCATATGAACCGGGGTGATGGCCATGGATAAGGGGTAGAGCTCATGTTTGGCTTTTGCCCACGTGCTAAATTTGTATGTCCTGTTGACCGCTGCGTGTCAACTACCCATAGCAGTACACCCCCTTTTTTTTTCGCAAAAAGGGACAACGCTTGATCGAGATGTTCGTGCCATTCAGCAGTCATCGTCATTCTCCTGATCTTATTAAAGTTGTAAACCCAGTCTGCATTTTGATGTAAATAATCTTAGCAGAGCTGAGTCATGTATGTAAATTGCCTAGGTGGACCTAATTTCTAGTGGTAATCTTCATTCTGGAAGGTTTTTCGTCTCACCGATCCATGATCGGCAGAGTTTTCCTTCAACCTGACCCCAAAGCCGGAATGAATTTTATCATTAGAGTCTTAGGAGAATCCTAGTGTGTTAATCTGCTAGATTATGTTTGGTCGTAGAACTGGGTGGTCTATGAGGGTCTGTCAAAGGGCTTTTCCCCCTTGAAGATGTAAAAATTATAAAAGTCATGATGTAAAGTGTCTTGAGGGTTAAGAAATGTTTTAATTCCCTCATGAGTCTTAAGTCCTAGGTCCTAGGGAATTTTTCCAAAGGGTGAGTTTGAGGATTCAAAATAATAAAAAA
>APFE031108592.1:2136-16308 GCA_000404065.3 Pinus taeda
CAGTATCACTTTGTGAGGGATATGATAGAAGACAAAAAGGTGTTGCTGGTAAAAGTGGACACTTTGAAGAATACTGCATATGCATTGACAAAATATGTTAGCTCTGAGAAGTTCTCTTGGTGTAGAGAAACAATGGGTGTTTCAGGGCTAGAAAAATAACTAAGCTCTCTTGTGGCCCCCTGTGGAAAGAAAACAACAAGTGGGAGATTGTTGGGTTGTGTTATATTCTTTCCACATAGTTAACAGATGGTTTGAGGGGTACCCGTAACCCCACTTTATGGGGTCCGGGGCAGCGCCCGAAAAAATTTTGGTTTTGGACCCTATGTTAGGTTGGGTGGACCCACCTATGGTTTTGTGCATGATTTTCGCACATGTTTTTTGGACGCGATGGTTTTCGGTCCATGGTTTTGGACGCGATGGTTTTTGGGTCCATGGTATTGGATGCTTCAGCATGTATAAATATGTATTGTAACATTGAAAGGAACATAATGAAAAATCAAGCTGGTAGTCCCGGTTTTGGGATCTAGTGGGAAATCTCTGTGTATATGTGTTTTATGTGTGATTCTCTCGTATTTTTATTTTTCATGTGATTTAGAATTCGTATGCAGGTAATTTCTGTATGGGGTTAAAGCCTACAGTGTCTTCATCTCAAGTATCTGATGTGGGCTATGGTTCTGAACATAAACCATTGTGTTGCATGCCTCAGACCACAAGTGTAGTGGTAGGCCTTGATGATGTAACATTGCCCTCGTTTCCCCTACTATGCTTCTTCTCTTCCTCTCGACCACCCAATTTTGCTGAGGGTTATGGGGTTCTGTCAACTCTCGTTTAATCCCTTCTGCTGCACAAAAGTTCTTAAACTCGTTTGAGACATACTCACCATTGTTATCACTCTGGAGAGCTTTAACCTTCTTGCCCAACTCTTTCTCCACCAATGCTTTAAACTCACAAAAATTTTTGAAAGTTTGATCCTTTTTTTGCATGAAAAATATCCAACATTTACAAGAATAATCATCAAAAAATATAACATAATATTTATGTTTGGTCGTGGATGCTGTCAAGAATTGTCCACACACATTTGAATGGACTCGCTCTAGAATAGCCTCTACTCGACTGTCTCTGTCGTGAAAGGAAGACTTGGTGTATTTTCCCAAAGTACACCCCTTTCATGTATCAACTTGCTCAAGTGTACCTTTGGGAAGACCGATAGAGATCTATTGCAATATCTTCAAAGCCTCATGATGCAAGTGGCCCAATTGCCTATGCCACAACTTGTCATTGTCTCGACTCTACACCCTTTGTGCTTTTGTGCTCAAATAAACACACTCCTCTACCTCCAGCTTATAGTGATTCTTCACCCGAATCCCTATCTTCTTTACTTGACCTGTGGCTATGTGTCGAAGGAATGCCTTTCCTTTCGAGAAGATCACATCATAGCCTTTATCCTCAATCATGGCAATAGATACCAATTTCTTCTTTAGCATGAGCACATACATAACATTCTTCAAGGTCAGTGGAGCCCCATGCTCCCTCTGAAAAGAAATCATGCTCAATCCAATAACATTATACTTCCCATCGTCACCCATCTCGATATGCATCTGGAGATCTTTCTCCTCCAAGTCACTGAATAACTCTTTGTCCCCAATCATGTGGAATAAAGAGCCACTTTCTAAGTACCATACACTTCCCATCATTGATGACACCATGCATGCAATGAAGAAAAAGTCCAATTTTAATTGAGAGGCTAAAGCGTCACTCATTTCTCCTCCTAAGGACTTCTTCTTGGATTTCTTGAGTGGACAATTTGTAGCAAAATGGCCCAGCTCATCATAATGAAAGCACCTAACTTTTTTCATGTCTTTCCTCTTACTTCCATGATAAAAATATGATTTGGAATGGGAACATTTCCCTTTCACCTTCTTCGCCTTAATTTCTAAGGCACAGTTCTCTTCGTCATCAGTCTTTGATGAAGAGCCATCCCTGGTGTTCCTTTTGATCTCCTCCTACATCAAATCCAACCATAGTCGTTCCCAATCCGGTAGCTTCTCCCAACCATTGACAGAGTCCTGATAACTATGCCAAATCTTTGGGAATCCTCTAAGAGCAAGACTCACCATATCATCTTCGGCAACTATGATTCCAACACTTCCAAGTTCATCATGACACTGAGTGAACTTGGTCAAGTATTTTGGAATCATCTCGCCTTTCTCCACTTTGATTTTTCGAAGTTTGTCCTTTAGTGCCTATTTCCTTTGGTCACTGTTATTCTAATACAAGTTCATCAATATTTTTCACATAGCATACAAAGTTTCCTTGCCATGGAGACTCAAGACAATGTGGTCTCGAACTCCCTCAAGGATTATTTGCCTCGCCTTTGACACACACTTCTTCCATCCGGCCAAATTTTGTGCATTCAAAGTTGCTAGCTTAGGAATTTCTTGATCAATGAATTCCTTCAAGCCATTATCCTCTAGCACAACCTCCATTATGTCCCTTCAAACTATAAAATTTGAGCTTCCTTCCAAGGCATAATCGAGCCGCAAACCTTAGAACGTCATCTGCCAATCTTGAATTATGTATTGTAAATTCAAATTTCACCTATAACCCAAAAATCAAAACTTCAAAATCTCCTCTAGTATACTATTCTCAACTCTAATACCATGTAGAAAAGCCTATAGATTCACAAGCTCATGCAATGTACTAAAGCACAAGACAAGAATCTACTTCTACTTTCAACCAGCAGAAACCAATAGATCGATGAAAAAAATATGAACAAGAAGAAGGTAAATCAATGGCACATAACACAAGATGTATCTAGGGAAATCCGCTGCTCAAAACCCCACTATTGGTATTGCATATATTAGAAATATGAGTGAAGATACAAAGCTTTTTCTCACTAGAACAATTCCGCACAAGTATGTTCAACTCTCTTAGCTCACAAGCTAGCTCTTTGCCAACACTTAGCCAATTATGCCACTCTCCAAGCCCCTAATCTCTTGTGTAATCCCTAGGATGAATAACCCGTGTTTAAAGGGAATTCCTGTTTCCAAAACTGTGCAATCCAAACATAGGATCAATCTCTAATGCATGCATGATATTTACACTCCAGTAAATAATACCATTATTAGTACATTGTCCCTGCACTCTAGTCTCAACTGGGTCTTTCTCAGAATTGACATGCATGAGTTTCTGATGAGGGAATATTCAGTTAACTAGAGTGAAACTTGTGGATGCACTAGTGCAACAACTAACTGCTAACTCTCTATTAGTTCCTCAAACAGTTTGGAACTAATTTAACTGAATTTAACTAAGTAAATTGAGTGATCTAATTTTCAACTCAATTTAACTCATACTAGACCCCTAAAATTTAGGGCGAACATATACATGACTACAAAAAAACTTCCAATTCGAAATTCCTAAGAAATTAAGTCAATTAAACTTAATTAACTATTTACAAGTTGCTATGAGAATAGAATTTGATTTTAATTCTCAGTTTAATTCAAGGAAAAATTAAACTGGAATTTCTTGTTGTCATTTCTCAACAAGGTGAGCATCTTATTTCATGCACAAAACTTCATTTTTGTGTCTTGCAGGCATAATCACACCCATAGACCTTTTTTTGTGTGGTTGGGGACTACAGTCGCATCCTTGACCTTACTTCCGTGCGGTTGAGAGGCTATAGTGGCACCTATAGGAGTGTTTTCATGTGATTAAGGTTTAGCATAAGGGAAAACTCTCTCTTCTCATATCATAACTTTGTTGCATATCAATAATGTTAGTTATTTGTCAATTCATGTCCATAAATCATACTTCAATAGTAAATAATATGCATATAATGCAAATGATAATAGGAGAAGAGATCTTATCGAGATATTCTACCTTTGAATGGGAAGCCATTCATTCATATTCATTCAAGTCATCAACCTGTCTATAATACTGTCATGCATCAACATATATTTCAGATCATAAAGTCAGACCACATCACATATTCATCATGGTTATATCATGTTTTCATCAACTACTGCATCATGACATCAATCTGTCATCAAGGGTTAGTGTCAAAGAGCTAATAGGAGTAGACTTCAAGAATCATGATCATAAGCATTACTTCTTTGTCACATAGCTCAATCCATCAAGTCATGGCATTCAATTTTTTACCATATTCCATAATTACTAAGCACATCAAAACATAACCATGGTCAACAAAAGTTCCTAAGTATCAATCTCATTGTTATAATTCTATCATCATGGCTACCATTCCTTTCACAAATAAATAGTGTCAAGTTACCATCTGCTAGAATCAAGGTGCTAACCTTATTTATGGGATCAAGATATTCAAAATGATAGGTGTTAGCCAAATATCAAGTACACCACTATATAAATGATCAATATTAAGTAGCTTCATAGAATCAATAAGATTAAGATACTTGTTCAATACCAAGAGCACAATTTCATCATAAGAACCATGAATCCAAATCACTTTCATGAGCAATTTGTGAAAGAGCCATTCTCATCATGCCTTAGGGATTACCTTGCCACCAATATTGAATTTGAAACATAATACCGTACATACCTTGTAATGTTTAGATACATGTGCACTTTCTTATTTTACATCAGCCAGTTGTAGCACTTTGTCACCTTTTCATCAAGAGCCTCTTTTCCAAATCTAGGTCTTTTCTTCCTTACTAGCCATGATCCTCAAGAGGGATTCACTTATCACAACTCATCAAGAGGTTAGAAGCATTCAAATACTCAAATATACATTCAGGAAGCATAAGTAATAATAAAAAAATATCAGATGCATAAGTATAAACAAAGGTAAGGACATAAAGAAGTATCATAAATCAAAAAGTACTTGTCTTTAATGAAAGGAGATTGTCTCCCTCTTGAACCAACCTTCAAGAGCCATCACTTTCTATTGTCCATATAACAATGTTGCCTTCAATATTTCAACCAACTCTATCAACAACCAGGCCTAATAGAGACTATCACATTTAGGGCTTCATTAATTTTGACACAAGTGCTTAAGCATCTTCATATTGACCATGCTAGGGCTTCTAGATTGAAAATCTCAAATCTTTTCCATAAACCACATTTTCTCTTAGAACCTAACCTCATAATATCCATAAAACCCTAATAACCAAATTTCCTAGGGTTCTCCATCGTCGTCTTCTTGCATCCATCAACGGTGTCATCTTAGGGGTGATCTCCATGAAATTTCTTCAGCGCAGATCTAATACCATGTTAATTTTTCTTAGGGTTATATTGTTCTATGATTTGATAATTGCATTTATTCATTAGTACATTACATTCACCCCATAACATCATAACATTATGTATATTTACATCATTATTCAACAACATATGCAACTATGTAGAAAGAATAATATCATCATTATTAATGCAGTGAAGCATAAAGGAACAATAAAAGAATGAATTCACACATAAAGACACCAGGATTGGTTGGAGATCAAGAAAAACCCCACAAGGGGGAAAACCCTTCCAAATTCTTCTTCTTATTATATTTTCATAAAATGTTCAACAAAGAGAGAGTACGATGATCCATATCTTCATCCATACAACTATACAAAAAAATTAGCTAACCCATATCTATGAAATGAACCCAAACATGTTTATACTCAAAATCCTGAATCAGAGACCTGCAATGAACCATCATTGTCTGTGGTCAACTATCGAACTCTACGATCAACGAGAGAAAAATTTGGTAGACCAAAATTTCAACTTATATGTCTCAGTCGCACGAAGGAGTCATCTGAGTGACTATAGCATCTCATTTGTTCCCTTAAGCCTGGCATGTGAGCGACTGGGATTGGATATGGACTGTGGTAGGAAAATGACTAAGATTCTGAAACCGTAACTCCCACTCGCATGGATGGACATTTTTTCGTGTGACTGGAAGGCTCCAGACCCATAGATGATATTCTATGCGAGAGATTATGGTCGACCTATTCTTGTGATGTGCTAGTGACTCAGGCCCAAAACCTTAAAAACTGAGATGCGAGCTTGAGACCCTACAATTTCATCTTCGAGCGAACTTGTTCCTTCACGGAAGAGCCTCAGACCTGCACAAGAAAAAAACCAAGATATAAGAGTGTCTCATAATAGGTTACTTGTATTTATAGTCTTCCAAGAGTATCCACTTTGCTTTAGGACCGACCTTATCAAATATGCACATGGATTTTATTCATAAGTATACTTTCCCTTATCCTTTTTGAGTGATCTTTAGGTTGATTTTGGTCCTCACGAAAAGAGGAATTCAATGAAATAATTATATCCATCAAGTGAGTTGTCCAAAGTGGAATTTGACTGCAATTTCATATTTTAACAGGTTGTGCCTAGACCTGAGGTATAATCTATTATTGGTTCCAAGTGGGTGTATAAGGTGAAACATACAGCTGATGGAAGTGTTGAGAAGTACAAGGCCAAATTTTTGGCCAAAGGCTTCTCACAGGTGGAGAGGATTGATTATGAGGATAAATTTTCCCCTGTGGCAAGATACTCATCTATCAATACCATACTTGCATTGACAAAACAAATGGGGTAGACGATCCACCAAATGGATGTTAAGACTACATTCCTTAATGGAGTGGTTAAGGAAGAGACGTTCATTGAGCGGCCTGAGGGGTTCAAGACCTTTAGTAAGGAGAAAAGTGTGTGTGGGCTCAAGAGAGCCCTATATGGTCTCAAGCAACCACCTCGTGCTTGGTACAATGGCATAGATGCTTATCTCAATGATTCTACTTCACTAAGAAAGAAGAAAATTCCAATATCTATTACATTATGGTAGATGGAAGTTTGTTCATCTTAGTTCTCTATGCGGATGATTTGATACAAACAGGAGATGACAGGTTGATCCAGTCTTGCAAGGAGGAGCTTGCAAAAGAGTTTGAGATGAAGGATATGGGTTTGATTCACTACTTCCTTGGATTGGAGGTGTAGCAGGAAGATGGAGAGATATTTGTTTGACTAGGGAAGTACACCTCTGAAATCCTTTAGTGATTCCATATAGAGGATTGAAAACCTATGGATACTCCTTTAAGTACTAACTCGAGGAAAGAGGATGCTTCTACAGGAGAGGAAGTAGAAGGAAATATCTACAAACAATTGGTGGGGTCCTTGATGTACTTGGTGAAAACAAGGACTGATATTTGTTTTTCAGTAAACCATCTTAGTCAGTTCATGGTGGATCCTACAAAGCTTCACTCAAAAGACACAAAATTTGTTCTTATATACCTCAAAGGCACAAGATACTTTGGTTTATGGTATAGGCAGATTGATGGAGTGAAGCTCCAAGGCTTCACAAATGCATATTGGGTAGGGAGTCTCTCAAATAGGAAGAGCACATCAAGAGTAATCTTCAGTGTTGGGTCAACAATAGTGTCTTGGTATAGTAGGAAACAAATATTTGTAGCATTTAGTTGAGTAGAGGTCAAGTATATAGCTTCTAGTCAAGAAGCATGTGAGGCTATTTGGATGACGAAGATCTAGGTTGGTCTCTTCAATTAGGGGATGGAACATACATTGATCCATTGTGATGATCATATTTGTATAAAACTCTCTGAAAATTCAATGTTTCCTATAAAAGAGAAGGATGCAGACATCTTGACAAAGGCTTTGTCAAGAGGCAAGTTTGAGTTCCACGTGAGAAGGATTGGGGTTGTTCAAAACCCTTTTCTTGCTAAGAGGGAGTGTCAAATTGTAGCAAGAAAAGGCTTCATTTGACTTATGCCTTAGTCAAATGAAGAAATTTGAATTTGCACTTCTACACGATGAGTTGTCAAGAACTTAATAGGAGTTACATAGCCAAATCACTTTATTAAGTCATCCAATTCAAGTTTGTGGGCTAGAAGTAGAGTTTTGTTAAATTTGGTGGATATGATCTTGATATCAAGAGGTGTTATCTTTAGTGAACATCATTTATCTGAACTCTAGTCTAGAATAAAGTCAGTGTGAGTTCAGTGGAGTAGTAGTTGTAATTTTTATAAACTCAACTAAGTCTTAGTTAACTAGTCAATTTACTAAAAATAACCCTATTCATGCATGCAATTCAAATTTCCTAGTGAAGTGGAGGAAAAAGGCATAATTTTAATCATTATTATATACTGGTGAGTGTACAGTGTTTGCATGTAGCAGTTGAGCCATTTCTCTAGGGATTTGCACAAGGAAATAGTAGGAAGCGGGAAGCCTGTTTTGGCTAAGTATTGACTAGAGCAAGGACAGGAGGAGATCAATATTGCAATGCAGGTGGAGATTCAAGCATTGAAGCAGTCATCATAATAGATCATTATTCTCATATAATATAATATAAACAAAGGAGGGGTTTTTCCCAGTTGGGTTCCCCAGTAAAAATTGTTTTTCATTGTGATTGAATGATTGCATGTGTTTCTATTGTCAACTTTCCTTCTGTAGAATTTAGTAGAACAAATTTGTGTCTATTGATTTCAGCTTGATTTCATTAGTAGCTTCAAATTTCGAGTTATTTCTACAATTTCCCATTACCTATTTATTGTTTTCTTGGTTGTTGTTTGATCTATTGCTTATAATTAATAGTTAAATTTCATTATTGATTAATTCAATGGGAAGCTATAAGTTTAATAACATATTGATTTGGTTTCCTTTATTCTCTAACAAACTATTAGTTACTCCCTTCAACATTCTCATGCATTTTAGCCCAATGGGAAGTTGAATAATAAATTATGTTTCAAAAAGTATTGATAACCTGATTATTGGTATGAGGGGTTGTAATTGAATACGACACACATCTATTTTATTGTTCCTATTCTTCAAATGTATTTATCATAGATTTGAATAAGATTTGTGCAAATGAAATATCACAACCCCACTCTACAATAGTCTTTATGTGATATGTGAGCCCATTCCTCACTATCATTTGCATTGAATAAAATCGATACGCTACAAACTATGTGTGGTTGAATAATTTCTTAGCAGTGTAATTTCTCGCTACATCCACATATTTATACATTCATTCATTGCCATGGGTGCATAAATTTTTATGGATGAATCATTATGCTAAATCATGTGTCACCCCATGTTTTTCCCTAAATTGTTTTTCCATAGAAAACTAGTTGGAGGATCCCACATTTTCATCATCTTCAAATGGTTAATTGACCATGTCTAGTATAATGTTTTTGTGAAACAATAAGAAAGGCATGTTATATTATTAACCATGCATTGATTATGGGAAATAATGTAGATTTTGGTTGTTTAGTATAAATTACACCTACAACCATGGTTGATAGATTACAATGTTAGTGTGTTAACTAAATGAACATGTTTTTTTTCTCAAAACCAATAACACTCAATATAAGTACAATAGAACAATAATAGTACTTAGTGTAAGTATAATAGAAAAGAAATAGTTGTGTAAGGCTATAGGGTGTATTTTGAATTCATTGATAGAGAGAGAGGAGTGAGAGGAGCTTTATTTCAATTTACAAAGAAATTATAGAGAGCAATAAGCTTTGTACTTAGTCTAAAATTTATATTAATAATGAAGTCAATTCAAAGGGACATTAAATTCTTTTTTCATAGAGGATTCATATGGACACTAAATTCTTTTTTCATAGAGGATTCATATCGATAAAATGGATAAGTCATAAGTTAACTATTTGTACATCATGAAATCAGTAGCCTTGTACTCTTTTTGGTTACATTAGAAGGGAAGAAGATTCCCCAAAAAAATATTAAGAAAAACATGGTAAGAGCTTCCTTGTGCCATGATTCAAAAAGAAGAGAGCGTCATGGTGGACCAAGGGCTTAGAGTGCTTAGTGGTAAACAAAATTTATATTTCATGAAAAATATGGATTGTTCCAAGCAAGATTAGAGCCTAGTAGGAGCTTCCTTTGTCTTAATGGTATCATGGTTTGACCTGGGGTGTTATCCATAGTTGATTCATATAATTGTGTAATGAATTTCTTCTTAGCAACTAAAATGGTGGGGTTGTGTTTATTTACATAAAATAGAATATTTTCTTGTATAAGGGATGCATTTTTTTGTGTAGGTTGATAAATGAATTCAAAATATGTTTTTTATTTGTGCAACTATTTGTGTGTGCATATTGATTTTTTTAATTATGTCATCATTAAAAATATAATTTAGCATAACAATTGGTTAATTAAGTAAATATTTCTATATGGAGTACTCCAATGACTAACAAAAACATTCAATGTGTAAAACAAACTATCCCTATTCTAGCCACGTTGTCTTGGTATGTGCATAATAATGTTTTTTCCTAATGGATTCATTAATTGAATTTGGGTTTCATTGTAATATTTTTCTTTCAATATTGTAATTTGTGTTTTCTTTGCAATATTTTCTTTTTTAATTCCATTCTCTATCTTATTTCATTTTTTCCAAACCAACACTCAAAATAGAGAAGCTTTAAAGAGGAAAGGGAGTAACGCATAGTAAATGTTACATTATTGAGCCTTTTCTATTCTTCAAATAACAATTATTACATTATTGAATTGTATATATTGTATGCTATAGTATAATGTGTATGGAATCATCTAAATAGTTATTTCACTACTAAAGTCTATGAAAGTGTACATACTACTCTACCCTATTTCATTAAAGAATTTTAAGAGAACATATATTTTTAAACATCAGACCCACTAAATTATACAATGTAACTTGATGTGAATGTGTTTTTTATATAACATGATGTGGATGTTTTTTAATATATTTTATTTATTATGTTTAAACATGTCTATTTTGGAATAGGGCTTCTAGAATTTTAATTTATTTATCAATAATTACTAGGTGAATGGTAGAAATTTAATCTCTAATAAATATTCTAGAATATTCTTAATAGTAGCAGCAAATCAAAGGTTGAGATTTATGATGGACCTCTAAATTAGACATAAATTAAGGCCCATGCCTCTAAATTAAACATAAATTAAGGCCTATGACCATCCTTCAACACATTAAACCTCTCTTTTTGCATTAGATAATGTATTTTTAACTTTAATATATTCATTAGGGAGGTTTATGAATAATTGCATATTTGTGCCTAATATTATTTATTTTTGTGGAATATTATGAGAATATTGGGGAGATTATGAAGATTTGGAGGAGGAGATAATTTAGGGACTTACTCGCTACTACAGGAGGATCCCTATTAAATAATAAATCAACAAGATATTATGGGATTATGGCACAGATTATGGAACTCCAATGATTGAGAAAATCTAGGAATGTGCTCCCTACCATTTAATGCAGATTCCTAGTATTGGGAACCATATCCACTAATCAAGGGATTTTGGTGGGGAAAGCTTCCTCCATTCATGGGGAATGATTCCTAATCATTTTGTATAAGTACCAAGTCAAATTTTCCTCTAGGGGGAGATTTTTATTAGTGTTATTGTGGAGAGAACTCATATTTTTGTAGCTTCATTGTATTTTCTTGCAAGGATGTAATTGTATTGATGAAAATAATGAAGATTGGTGTCATGTTCAGGTTCTAAATATTGTTCTCCTCCATAGGTATCTGAGTTTCCTTGGGCTTGGCCATCCCAGGAGTCTCAGAGCCCTTTTGTATCATTTTCTTTCCTACTTTTCACTTCTTATTCACATGCATCTCCTGTTTTTATTTATTTTTATTTATGCATTTAGTATTAATGATTTCTTGTTGTAGGATTGGGTTAAATTGTAGATGTAAGTTATTTTGTAGGATAAAAATCATCATTTCATCCTTGGAAAAGATTTGGAAGGTCATAGTAATCATTGATCTATTTGGATTAGTCTTCTTATTCCCAAATGTAGATTTCTGGAACTCCTTTGTAGCAAAGAACAGTGAATTTCTGTTATTTTTAAGAGCATGCTAACGGACTTCAATCTAGTTGGTTCCACTTGCATTAGATCACAAAAACATTCTAGTTCATAACACAAATTACCTCATTGCATTTTCACTTGATTAGGTTAGGCATTTGATGGATTTACTAGCTCACTAGTTCTCGAATTTCTAGATTTTCGACCAGTAATTTTCTACTATTTTTTAGCATGGGTTAACAAAGGTATTTTTGAGTGATTGCACTTGGAATGAGGACCTAAGACATCCTAGTCAATAACAAAATTTGTCCCATCCAATTTGGATTTGATTTGATTGGTCATTCGATGAATTATAATTTCGTATAATAAATTTGTAACATCCTGTAGTAAAACAAGGGATCCTATAAGAGAACTAGGGGATCCTATAGGAGAACTAGTACATCTTGTAGGAAATCCTGTCGCAGCCTGTTTTGAGCCCGAACTGAGAAAAATCATCATTGAAGTTGAGATTAGGCCCCTACTTGACCTTCAAGCCATCAAAATCATTGTACCCCTCTTCCTCCTGATCCGGATTTAAATAGGAATACAAAAAAATACAGAGATAACCATATACAAAAAGATGCAGCAGAAACAATACTTCATTTCATTAATGTAAAATACTGAAATATTCTTACAAACAACAATGGAAATAAACCAGCTAGGGCGATGGTAGCTTATCTCTGAGAAGAGATGTGGTGGCTACATGCCTCTGAACTGTGTTACAATGAGGCTTGAAGGCCTATTTATTGTTAAGAAACAATGGAAAACCCTTAACATCCCAAAACCTAACCCTAGAAGATGAAACGCCAAATTGTGGGCCCCGTTTGGGTAAAATAGTATATCAATTTCCCAGGGTCGTAACTTTGGCATACGATCTCCGTTTGACGCATACAATAGCTCGTTAGAAAGATCTATCCGAGTACTACCACTTTGGGAAGGGAAACATTGGTCCATGGACCCATGTTGACCCCATATTTTCTAAAAAACATCTTTTAGGGCCTCAAAACGGCTCCGGAGGTTCAGGGCTCAGAAAACTGCTAAAATAGTAAACTGTGCTACAATTTAGGAAACTGAAAAAACTAAAAGAGACAGTTGTGGGGGTCCAAATGGGATAGGTGGATGGCCACCAACATCCACTTGGATCATTCCTCCCCCCTTAGGAAGCAATGGTCCCCATTGCGTTGAGTTCCTCCCTGAGATGAGGAAGCTTCTGCTGAGCTCGGTCTCTGGTGAGCTGTTCTGCAATCTCTGATGTGTCCAGAAATGGTGGGAAGCATGGTCGAAGATTGTCCACATTGAACGCTCGGTGCAATCAAAGGAATGGAGGAATGTTGTGCTTCAAAGAATTATTTCCCGTAGCCTTGGTACTGGTGTAAGGACCATGTCAGAGTGGTCTGAGTTTCAGATGGATTTTGGTAAGGTGTTCTCTCTACAGATGTAACCAAACTTTGTTGCCCACCTGAAACTTGTGTGGTACCCCTGTGGGTGAGGAGAAGTTGTTCTTGTGTTCTGTCATGACCATATCCCTTTGTTGTTGCTGCTGCGTGGAGGAACCCTTTGCGGGGGTCATGGATGTAACAACGATCTTCCCCTTACTTTGGGAGAAAACTAGACAGAAAATAAATTTCTGAGTCTGTGAGATGAGCTTGCTGCCTTTCTTAGCAGCGATCAAAGAGGTGGTGGTAGGTGGGGCTACCTCTAGTATCCTGTATAATGAATTATCCAAAGAAATAATGACAACGTGAGGCCTTGACTCATACACAGCATGTCGCCTCCACAAGTATGGCTAGCCTAATAATACATCACAAACATCCAGAGGTGTAACATCACAAAATACCTCATCTGTGAAGGACTTGATGCTGTAGGGAAGGCGACACTGCTGGAAAACTTTGACATCTAGTCCTTCATGAAGCTACCTGATACTGTATGGCTGCAGGTGTGGTGTAGTCGGTAGGCCCAACCGCTTCACGACCTCTGCTAAAATGAGGTTATTTTGGTTGCCACTATTGATAATGAATTGCAGCGGCGAACCCTTCACCCACATCTGTGAGTGGAAAAGACGCTCCCCCTCCTCTGGATCTTCGGGCTCATTTTGCTAGATCTTGGCGGTGGCAATAGTGGTGCTGGGATCTGCATCAATGATCTACTTCCCTTTGACATTCCCCTTGTCGTGTTCTGGCTCAGGGTCGGAACATGCATCTGGTTCGAAGCCTTCAACTCAGCCACCAGTGACTGCTTGGTCTGACACTCACTTGTGTTATGAGTGGGACTCTTGTGGAACTCACGCCACTTTCCTGTGTCCTTCTTCAGCTTCGTGGTGT
>APFE031108597.1:0-13226 GCA_000404065.3 Pinus taeda
TATCTGTCGAGGATGTTATCATGTGGATCGATTTTTCTAATAAAAAGTTTGAATTCCTGCATTACTCCATTTGATCAAAGCAATTATTGAAGATTTGTATGAAGTCTGCCGGAGAGGAAGATCCCATGGAAGTTGTCAAATTGCTTCATGAATCTATACAGGTTTTCATCAAGTATTTTATCTTCTTGTATGTTTTAAAATTTCTTGATGTGGTTAATTTCTTATTTCCAAACATGGGAGTGATTATGAAGAAAGTAAATTATTAGTTTCAGGAAGATCAAAATTTTCAGCCTATAAATGCAATAGCACAAGTTCTTGAAGAAAAAAATATATTATATATGTAAACTGAAAACTGTTAGGTAAAGTCGTAGGGGTCTCCGTGAGGAAAATAGAAACTATAACATAACAATAACCTCCACTAAGTACGATGGATAATGACAATAATAACGCTTATGACTAGTGGAGCTTTTATGAAGTTTTGTTTTGTTCTGTGTGTATATTATCAGAATTTATGTCTATTGTAATTATGTTTTTTGTTTATCTTATTTTTAAAGTATTCTGTATTATTAATCTATTGATTTTAAATATTTTTGGACAATGAAAATAAATATTGAATTGGGTATGATTTTTGTCAGTAACTTTTGATACTATTTACATAATTTTTACAATTTATTTTTAATTAAATTGTTGTTCTCATAATTACTAATTTATATTGTAAATTTCTATACATGTTATTTTTATATTATCATGTATATATTAATATCTGAATTATCACTCTAAAGAATGAATCAATAAATATTGTAAATAAACATAATGATATGATATGGAGTTTTATAAATAAAGAAAATGAAATGATATGCAATTTTGATTTTTTTTAGGTTTTGTGACGAGGTGAAGGTGAACGCAGAGGTGGAGGCAGAGGAAGAGGCGGAGGTGGAGGAGGAGGAGGAGGTGGAGGTGGTGGTGGTGGTGGAGTATGAGGAGGAGGTGGTGGAGGAGGAGATGGTGGTGGTGGTGGAGGTGGAGTAGGAGGAGGAGGTGGTGGAGGTGAAGGCAAAGGAGGAGGTGATGGTGTTGGTGGAGTAGGTGGTGTTGGCTGAGGTGGTGGTGGAGGAGGAGGTAGAGGTGGTGGAGGAGCTTGAGGTGGAGGAGGTGGAGGAGGAGGAGGATGGGGTGCGGTGGAGCTCGTGGAAGAGGGTGTGGAGGTGGAGGTGGTGGTGGAGGTGGAGGAGGTTTAGAAGGAGGTGGAGGTGGAGGTGGAGGAGGAGGTTTAGAAGGAGGTGGTGGTGGTTTTGTTGGAGGATGACGAGGAGGTAGTGGTGGAGGTGAAGGAAGATGAGGTGGATGAGGAGGACGAGGAGGATGAGGTGGATGAGGTGTAGGAGGAGGAGGAGGAGATAACGGTGGATGTGGAGGTGGTGGAGGAGGTGTTGGTGGAGGTGGAGGAGGAGGTTGTGGAGGAGGTGGAGTTGTTGGAGGAGGAGGAGGAGGAGGTGGGGGTGGTTGTCGAGGTGGAGGTGGATAAGGTGGAGGAAGAGGAGGTGGAAGTTGAGGAGGAGTTTTAGGTGAAGGACTGGGAGGATGAGGTGGAGGAAGAGGAGGTGGAAGTTGAGGAGGAGGTGTATGTGAAGGACTTGGAAGAGGAGGTGGAGGAAGAGGAGGTGGAAGTTGAGGAGGAAGTGTAGGTGAAGGACTTGAAGGATGAGGTGGAGGATAGGAAGGAGGTGGAGGACGAGGTGAAGGAAGAGGTGAAGGTGGAGGTGTTGGAGGAGGAGGAGGAGGTGAAGCTTGAGGAGGAGGAGGAGGGGATGGACAGTGAGGAGGTGAAGGTGGTGGAGGATAAGGGCGAGGGAAAGGTAGGCAAAGGTGGTGGAGGTAAAGGTGTAGGTGGAAAAAGAGGTGGAAGAGTTGAAGGTGGTGGTTGATGTGGAAGTAGAGGAGTTGGTTGTGGAGGTGGAGGAGGCGGAGGAGGAGGAGGAGGAGGTGGTGGTGGTGGAGCAGGGGGTAGAGGTAGAATAGGAAGCAGAGGGGGAGGAAAAGGTGGTGGAGGAGGTTGAGGTGTAGGTGGAGGTGTTAGAGGAGGAGGTGGAGATGCAGATGTGGGAGGAGGATGTAGAGGTGGAGGAGGATATTGGTGGAGGGTGGAGGAGGAGGAGGAGGAGGAGTTGGATGAGGGAGTGGAGGCTGTAGTGGTGGAGGGGGAGGTGCAGTAGGAGGTGGTGGAGATATAGGTGGAGGTGGAGGATGTGGATGTGGACGAGGTGGAGGTGGTGGAGGAGGATGTGGAGGAGGAGGATGAGGAGGATGTGGACGAGCATGTGGATGAGGAGGATGTGGATGAGGAGGATGTGAATTATTATGTGAGTGGTTCATAAAGTCCTTCATGTCTACGATTATTGAATATGTTTCCATGGTAGGAGCCCAAATTGAGGTGTGAGCCATCATTTCGTGCCCATAAGCTTGAGATGGTCTATTCTCAGGTAGGTAACTTATACAATATCATTTCTATTTCTCTTCCTCATCAACTGATCCTCGGAATTATACAATAAGAACCCATTCGTATGGTGTTGTGCGGTCCATCTCAAAGAATTAGTGAGAGAACCTTTCAAATGGGTCAATGAGTATATGTTATGGTACACTATCTAGAAATCCTCCTATGTAGACTCATAATTCTATTGTTCCCACCAAAGAGGTCAACTCTATTCATTCCACATCAACAAATAACCCTTAGTAATGATGAGGTAAGATGAAAGAGAAATAATCTAGACCTTTGAGTTGGGAACGAGAAGCATTGTAAATCGTAGAGAATGTTGGGGTTGGCTCAAAAGATAAGAAGAATAAAATCCATCTTCCTTGTAATATTTGTGGGGAAGACCATCTCAATCATTACTGCTTCTCAATGGATAATATTCATTGATAATTCATTCAACAGTCTGTTGCTTGTCAACCTGTTACCTTGACAAGTCCATTTCCAACCTAGCATTTACTAAAGAATTTAGTAAATCTCTATAAACATTAAAACCTACACCCTAAACCATAAGAATTTTATAACATTTTAAACCCTAAACGCTAAACCCTAATAATTATATAATCCTTTAACAAGCATTTTGTAGCTTTTTTAAAGTGATAATTAAAATAATTTACTAAATTGTTATAAACCCTAAACCCTAATCATTTTATAACATTTGAAACACCAACCCCTAAACCGTAAACCGTAAACCCAAATCATTTTATAACATTTTAAAAATTGTTTTCTAGATTTTATTTAAATGTTTATTAAAATCGTTTTGAAAAAGCGTTATCCTAAATCCTAAATCCTAAATCCTAAAACCCAAACCCTAAACTCTAATCCCTAGGTATTGTATAACATCTTAAAAAAATTGTAACTCTTATTTAAGTGTTTATTGAAATCATTTAATGAAGTGTTATAAAAACTAAACTCTAAACCGTAAGTGTTATTGAAATCATTTAATGAAGTGTTATGTAAGATTCATTTAAGTGTTTATTGAAAGTAATTAATAAGGTGTTATAAACCTTAAATCCTAAAATCTAAACTCTAAATCCTAAACGCTACGCATTTTATAGCATTTTAAAAAGTGTTTTTCAACTTTTATTAACTCTTTATTAAAGTGCTTAGGGTTGTAAGGCTTTAGTAAATTCTCTTAATAAACACTTAAAAAAATTTACAAAAGGCTTTTTAAATTGTTATAAAATGTTTCATGTTTAGGGTTTAGGATTTATAATACTTCAATAAATGCCATCAATAAATACTTAAAAAATGTTACAAAATACCTTTTAAAATGTTATGCAATGCTTAGGCTTTAGGGTTTAGTGTATAGGGTATAGGATTTAGGGTTTGGGGTTTAAGGTTTAGGGTTTGAAATTTTATAAAATGCTTAGGGTTAGGGCTAAGGGTTTAGAGTTTAGAGTGTTATAAACCCTAAACCCTAAGCATTTTACAACATTAGAAAAACTATTTTGTAACTTTTATTTAAGTGTTTATCAAAAGAATTTACTAAAGTGTTATAAACCTTAAACCCAAAACCCTAAACTCTAAACCCTATACCCTAAAACCTAAACCCTAAAACCCAAACGCTAAACCATAAGCATCCTATAACATTTTAAAAAAATGTTTTGAAAGTTTCCTTTTAAGTGTTTATTAAAAGCATTTAGTAAAGTGCTATAAACCATAAACTGCAAAACCTAAACCCTAAAACACAAACCCTAAACCCTAAATACTAAGAATTTTGCAACATTTTAAAAATGGTTTTGTAACTTTTTATTCAAGTGTTTATTAAAATAATATACTAAAGTGTTATAAACCGTAAACCCTAAACCCCAAGCACCAAACCCTACACCATAAACCCAAACTCTAAGCATTTTATAACATTTTAAAAAGCATTTTGTAACTTTTATTTAAGTTTTTATTAAGAGAATTTACTAATGTTATAAACCCACAACCCTCAACCGTAAACCTTCAATCCTCAACCCTCAACCCTAATCCCTAAACCCTAAACCCTAAGCATTTTATAACATTTTAGAAAGTGTTTTTTCACTTTCATTTAAGTGTTATATTAAAACCATTTGCAAAAGTATTATAAACACTAAGCCACAAACGGAAAACCCTAAAACCTAATCCCTAAACCATAAACCCTAAACCCTAACCCTCATCTGCAAACCCTAAGCCCTTAACCCTAAATCCTAAATCCTAAACCCCAAGATGTAAAATCTAAACCCTAAGCATTTTATAAAATTTTGAAAAGTGTTTTTATCTTTTATTTAAGTGTTTGTTAAAATAATATACTAATGTATTATAAGACCTAAACCCTTACCTGTGAACACTAACCCCAATCCCTAAATCCTAAACCCTAAGAATTTCATAACATTTTACCTAATATTTTCACCTTTTCACTTCATAAATGGCAATAACAAAAGAAATAAGCAATTTTTGAAACTAGCTGAAAAAACATATCCGTTGGAAGAATTGACTCTAGTAAACGTGCATAAAATAGAAATAATTATGAAATATGAGTTGGCCAGAAAATGAGTATCTATCGGAAGGAGTGGTAGACGTCACTAAATCGTATCCTTTAATTTGGAAAAGCCAAAAAAAACATAAATAATTATGAAATATGAGTCAGCGAGAAACGTGTATCAGACGTCACTCAAGCATATCTGTTAATCTGGAAAAGCCAAAGAAATTTGATGAGGCATCTTTGTAGTTTGAATAAAAATGAGGTGGGAACACCTATAAATTTCAGATCATCACCCTTCCTTCTCCTCTATTGATTTTTTGTTTGTGCTATGTTTTTGTGGTAATCACTTTAATCTGGGTGTCTGAATCATGTTTTTTATGATGGAAATGGATTAAACACCATCAAATACTTCTAGTGCATCTAAAATTATGATGTTTGACAACTTTTACTTTTATTTACAAAAATCACTGCCAGAGTTTTTCAAAATATGATCAGAATTTCATAAAGTTTAGGGTAAAAAAGCATATATATTAAAATTGTTTTTTTTCTTTTGTGTATAGAAGAAATAAGTCATAAAACTAATTTTAATACGTTTTAATTTTATGAAAGATAATAATATTCCACTATTTAAGATTAAAATATATTTCTTCAACATTCAATATTAACATTCAATAATTTCAAATTTTTTAATTTATGTAGAAAAAATATTTTTTAAGTAAAAATAAATATTATGTATTTAATATACAATATTTATACATATTTTTAAATTTTAGCTTGAAATGGAAATACAATGCTTTCAAATCCCTATTTTAATAGATATAAAATCATTGTATGTGCAAATGGTATAAATGTTATCACTCAACTTTTTGGCAAGTAGATAGGAAATGGAAACAATATTATGATATAATTTTCTCTTATTTTAAATTAAAAAGAAGTTTCTAACCTATAAAGTTTTCATAGGTTTTTATGTTATCTTAGCTATAAAGAGTGTAGTGCCAACAAAGTAGAGCATCTTTGCTATAGTTGAGGGACTAGTTTAGGCTTTTTGAAGTAAGGTAATTTTTTATTTTAAATTTTCTATTGTTATTTATTTTAAATGTATTTATATTTTTAAATTCTTATTTTTATTAATAATATTTTAAAATTATTTCCATGTAATGAAACCTAGTAATAATAATTAAAAAATAAAAATTAACTGAAGCAAAAATCTTGCCATGTAATTAATTTTAATGAATAATAATAACTAAAAAATAATAAAAACAAATGTTTAATCATGTAACTGAGCCTAATTAATAATAATAATTAAAGAATAAAAAACAACTAAAGTAAAAAAAAACTCTCAAATAATGGGAATTGTGAAAGAAGTTGCAAGTTACCTAAAAAAAAGGAAATCTTAAGGTAAGTTCTTTTTTGAAAAAATTAACAACCAAATCCATTAGTTAATAATAAAGTTGAGTTGGCTGAAAAATCTCATATGTTGGAAGAGATTAGTTTATAATAAATCTCAGTTGCCTAAAAAAAACCCTTCTCTCTAACATCTATATATATATATATATATATATATATATGTATGTCATGTTATCAATATATAATATTTATACATATCTTTAAATTTTAACCTAGGCCTCATGTTAAATTGAAATGTAATGTTTTCAACTTTTTATTTGGAAATATATAATCGTTATGTGTCTAAGATATAATATTATAGTAAAGTTATATAATTAATATCATAACTTTTTGGCAACTGCATATAAGACAAATAATATTACCATATAATTTTCTCTTATTTTAAATTAAAACAACTTTTCTAACATATAAATAATAATAAAACATATGTTATCTTATTATTTATTTTAAATTTTCCATGTTTTTTTAAAATGTATTTTAATTTTTTAATTCTTACTTTTAATGAGAGTGTTTTAAAAATCTTAGTATGTAACCGTAGCCAAATTATTAATAATAATTAAAAAAAACTCCAACAAAATAACGAAAATTCAAATGTCAAAGAAATTGATGTTTAAAAAATACACGAAATCAAAAGATAAGTTTGTTTTTGAAATAATTAACAACCAAATCAATTACTTAATAATAACTGAAAAAGCCTATCCTTGGAAAGAGTTGGAGACATAGACCTCAGTAAAACAATAATAATTATGATGGATGAAAACATAAATAATTATAATGGATGAGTATTATGATGGATGAGTTGGCCAGCCAAGAACGCATATTTGTGAAAAATAAGCATAATAGTTGAAATGGGCTTGGCACACCAACATTAAGGCCCCAAGTGATCTACAAAATATATGCCATTATCATATTATCTAATGGGAGAATTATGAGTACTCATCAATATTGTTTTATAAAATTTGAGAAATATACATTTATGTTTGTGAAAGAATAAGCATAATAGCTGAAATGTGCTTGACACACCAACATTAAGGCCCCGAGTGATCTACAAAATATATGTCATTATGATATTATCTAATGGGAGAATTATGAGTATTCATCTATATTATTGCCATAGACTAACTCCCATAAAATGCTCTTTCCATCAATGTCAATAGTCAAAATATCATCTACATAATACTCAACATTTTTTATATTCCCTTCTAATGGAATTTAATTTGAAGGAGCTACACTTGATTCACCTCTACCTTGACTATGTTATGCCACATTAAGTATACATAGGTTATAGTTAATGTGCTAAGTATTAAATTTGATGTGTGTTGTGACTTTTTAGGAGTCACAATGTATTCATCCTGACACTATACTAGGGGGAAAAAATTCTAGAATTCATTGTGTTAGAGATCACCATGCACTATGGTTTGCCTGATTTTAGGGTTTGTATGTTAAAGATTATAATGTAATCAATGCCATTTTTTGTTAATGGCAATAGTTGTTAGAGGTGGCATTGTGGAAGATTTGGTTTACCTAATTTTAGAGATTGTATGTTAAGGATTATCAAGTAATCAATGTCATTTTCTCTCAATGGTAATAGTGGTTAGAGGTGGAATTGTGGAAGAGTTTGTAATTCTCAGTTTTTTGGCATTCATAATGCCTTTTGATTAAGGGACACATATTGTATTAAACAATTAGTGAATGTTAATATATAGCACAATAAATATGAATATCTAATAATAAATTTATTATAATTAGAGAATTCAAAAATATATATACTAATATATTTATTTTAAAATCAAAATATTATTGGGAAGCTCAGTGGATGCTTCCATATTATTTCCCTCATTGTTGTAATCATATAACTAATGGACCTTACAAAAATAAGCCCTCAAAGATTTAGTAACTAAGACTATGGTTTTGCAACACTCTTAAAAATATTGAAAAAAATTAAGTTATCCATAAATTTCACCAATAACTTTCTAAGGTTTCTTTAATTTTTTTTTAAGATTTTTTATTTTTAAATTTAACTGTTTTTTTTTCTATGACATTGGAGAATGGAGTTAGGGATCAACTCTCTAAATTTAGCTGTTAACTTTTTGTATTTCAAAAATTTAATAAATTTAAGTAATATTTTTTAAATTCAACAATTGGAGTTTACTTAAATGTGACAGAAATATTCAAGAATGCAAATTATTTTCTTATTTCTAAATATAATCGTTATCGTTTTACTTTTGTGAACTTTCAAGACTATAATTAATATTTTCTAAATTTAACCATTAAAACTAACAGCTATTATATTTTTACTTTTAACTTTCACAAATATAATACAATTGTAGAATAAAAAATAATTTTCAAACTAAAATATCCGCAACTATATTTAGAAAGCTTATATGATTAGTATCTCATACATATGATTAGTATCTAATACAAACTTTAAAAATAATTCGAAGAAAACTCACTATGTAAACATCACATGAGAGAGCCATAGATAATA
The DNA here is from genome assembly GCA_000404065.3 of Pinus taeda. NCBI lineage: Eukaryota > Viridiplantae > Streptophyta > Pinopsida > Pinales > Pinaceae > Pinus > Pinus taeda. The sequence continues at coordinate 8,872 of APFE031108597.1, forward strand.
AAAAGTGATTTGAAACATTATTTAGTATTTATGGCTTAGCCTCCTTTCAAAACCGTGCGGACTGGTTCTCAATATTAGAAAAAACCAACGCGATTTTTAAATTTGAAATATATCCAATCTTCTAAACAATGTGGGAACCTATAATTTGTTATAATATCTGACAATAAAGCGGCATATTCCACTCGAACAATGGCTGTTGTGTTTGTTTTATGTCAAGTTCCTTATATTCTCTGACAAAAGCAACGTTTGTCAGCGTATTACACTCCGGTATTTACGGGCGCGTGGTATTACACTCCGCAACGTAAAATGCTTGGCGTCGATAAAACCTTCAAAAGGGGGTGGGAACTACATATACCCGGCCGACCGGAGAATATACTCGTCGAAGGAAGTAGGGAAATTCGTGGATACTACATATACCTGGCAGACCGGAGAATATACTCGTCGAAGGAAGTAGGGAAATTCTTATCATTTTTCAGTATTTTTCTCCTCACCTATCTATATTCAGATTGTCAAGTATGTGTGCTTAGATGTGTGGTTGGTTTCAGTCTTTTACATTCAGATGGGCAACTCTGTTATGCCGTTTTGAAATAGATAATATTATTGTGCCGTTTTCGAATTTTTTTCTGTTGACATCTTCCTCTTCCGTCTGTCATCTGTATTTGCTCGTGTGGTCTATCTGTCTTCTATCTATCACCTGTATTCAATCGTGTGGTCTATAGTCACATTCCTCTTTCTGTATTGTCTTCCATTCACATCACAGCCTTTAGTTGTTTGGGAAAAGCTAACATTTAACTCCTCTGCAATGCCTCCTTCCTCGTTCTTTTTATCAACGGCGGAAGTTGAACCCTTGAGGAAACTGAGATCTCGATTTAGTCGTATTTATGTGCAGACGCTAGTCACGGAGATCGACCGGTGCACGACAAGGAAATCAAAATTAGCTTACGATATTGATACTACTATTTCCAGAAGCAATATTTCTGAAGCAATATTTCTGAGATACAAATCTTCGAGGGTTGATCTGTACACGAGAACGAAAGATCTTCGAATTTCGAGCAGCTTTGGTGATTCCTATGAGATACAGGCGTACCATATGACACTCAAAGCACAGTGTCTTGATTCAGAGTTAACTGTTCATATAACGCTTCGTTGACCACAAGTCAGGGTTCCCGCAAATTTGCACTCAAAAATTGAGCCCATGGTGGGTACTTTGACTGCAAAATTCGTCATCAACAACGGCCGCCGTGTGGCACTCAAATAAACCAAGATTTCGATCTTGCAGCTGAGTGTGCCCGTTGGGAATTAAAAAAATCTCTATATCAAGAAATGGTGCGTTCTGTAGTTATTTTCTGTAATGATTTAAATAATTATTTACCTCGCAGTTAGTTATTTTCTATAATGATTTAAATAATTATTTACCTCGCAGTTAGTCATATTTATGTGTCATGTATTGATTTCTTTTTCGCCATAGTAAACCATGATGATTTATGTTTAATGACAGAGAACGCACCGTGCCGTATTTTCCTCCGGAAAAACATCACAAATTTGCCAATATTCACAAGATCTTCGGAGCAAACGACGTGGCCAAAGTACTCAGCGATTTGGAACGGACCCGGTGAATTCTCTGGCATATGAGGCCAAAGCTCGCTTGAAAGATCCCGTTTATCGGTGCGTTGGAGAAGAGTTAGAGCTGAATAAAGATCAGCCTTGAGAATCATGCCTATGCACTGCATTCTTCAGCCAGGCCTTCAAGAGACGGCGGTAGCAACAGGCCAAGGAAGTTTTTGTACAGCCATGATAGGTATTTATTTTATATTCATATTCATATTTATGATTTATTTTTTGGTTTTGACCAAGAGGATCAGCCAGAAGGGATGCATGGATGATGTTTGATATCGCCATGACAATTATTTATTTTATATTCACAGTTATGATTTATTCTTTCATAAATGTTAATGCTTTTAAATTTTATGTTTTGTTATTCCTCCTCCATTCCATTAATCTCCTTTTTGCTCTTTTTGTTGTCAGCCGTCTTAATTTTTCTTACTTTTACTTTTAGTTTTTTTTTTTTTTGCGCTCTGTTCTTGGTTCTAAAGACTTTTGATTTTCTTGGTTTGTTATGTTTGATGGCAATGTTCTTCGTCATAAAACTTCGAAAACATCATTAGTTCTTTGTCATAAAACCTTATATTTAAGCTTTTCGATCTTTTTGCTCTGTTCTATTTGAAAACAGCTTTAGTTCTTTGTTATAAAGCCTTATAATATTTCATAGTTTTTCCAAGTCACAGTTTATAAAACATGAACTAATGTTTAAATGTCAATTTCTCAAAGTCCGTGAAGCTTCAAATTTATATCATTCCCTATTTCACACTTTAAGTTGTTTTTGAACTCTTTCAACATTGCATTTTCTTTTGAATTGAGGAATCATGCTACCACTTTTAGAAGCTTTTGGACTCTTCCACATATCTTGACTATTTGCTTCAACCTCTTAAGAGGTAGTTGCTTCTCACTATTGTCATCCACAGGATAGAATTCTCTTTTTACTCCACTTATTTATCTGTCAACCTCAATTTACTTATTTTAAATTATTTTCTTACATTTAAGTATTTCAAATTTTTATGTAGACAAATTTTTATTTTTAATTTTTAATATTTGATTTTCTTATTATAAATATTTAATTTATTCAATAAATATTTATATTAAATTATTAAATATATAAGAAATAAAACTAATATAATATACTTAAAGTTATTGTTCTATATCTATTGGTATTTGACTTATATATTTATATTTATATAGTTATTTCACTTAATTATTGTACTTGAATTGTTTAGTTATATTTATGTTTGTATAATTATTTATTGATTTGAAATTATATAGGAATATTTTTGTAAATTGAATGTTTTGATTTATAATTTATTATTTATAATGTGAAAAGATATCTTTGTACTATTTTATTATATGTAATTATTTATTTTTTGGAAAATGGATGATATAAAAGAATTCATTCATGAGTAGATTTTTATTTTTATTTTTATAAGATATGTGAAATGGATGTGTTTGTTTATTTAAATGTGAAAAGAGGCTTAATTTTTTTTAAATGTACCCATAAATTGTATTTTTTGAGAATATGATATATTTTTTAGATGACATGACATTGATATTTATGCATAGACATTGTTTTTTATTTAAAATGATATGTATATGTTGGTGTATTTTATGTGTTTTTTTAAATGAAAGCAATTTTTGTTTATTTATGTGATATGACGGTTGTTCTTTTGCTAATTAGATAATATGATTGCATTGAAAGATAATACGATGTTGACAATTTTGTGCACATTTAATGTGTATATATTTTAGTATTATTTGTTTTATTGTTTGTTAGATGATATAATGATTTTGTTTCTTAGATAATATGCCTATAATTGATTTCTAATTGATAAGTTGTTTTTTTTCTACTACATGATGTGGATTGTATTTGTTAAATGATATGATTATGATAATGATGATTATGCTTTAGTTTTTTAAATGACATGCTTTAGCTTGTTTCGTGATGTGATGGTGATATTGAGAGCGAGAGAGATAAGGAGAATGAGGGGCAAGGGAGAGAGAGAAAGAGCCAGTGGGGTGGGAGAGTGGAAGAGGAGGCAGAGAAAGAGAGAGAGTGGGGTAGGAAGGGTGAGGGAAAGGCACGGGGAGAGAGTGTGAGAGAGAGATTTAGAGGGGCAGAGGGAGTGAGAGGGGGAGAGACGGAGAGGGAGAGCGAGATAGAGAGGGATAAAAGAGGATGGAAAGATACAAAGATAGAGAGGGATGGGAGAAGAGAGAGGGGCTGGGAGGAGAGAGACGTGCGAGGGGGGAGAGAGAGTTGTAGGAGAGAGGAGGATGGGGAGAGGGAGAGTGGGAGACATGGAGGAATAGGGGTAGAGAGAGAGAGATAGATGTGAGGGGAGAGGGGGAGAAGGATCAAGAGAGGAACGAGAGAGGGAGAGAGGGGAGGAGGGGGAAGGAGAGGAGGAGAGGACAAGATAAGGAAGGGGGGAGAGAGAGAGTAAGACAGTGGGAGAGGGAGAGGGAGAAAGAGTGTGAGAGAGTAGTTGAGGGGGAGGGAGAGGACGAGAGGTGGAGAGAGGGTGGGGGCTAGAGGGAGAGGGAAAGGGAGGCAGATAGTCAGAGAGAGGAGAGAGAGAGAGAGGAGTGAGAGGGAGAGAGAGGGAGAGAGAGGAAGGGAGAGGGGGAGATAGAGGGAGGGGGAAGATAGAGGGAGGGGGAGAGAGAGAGAGAGAGAGAGATAGGTCTGGGAGAGAGGAGGATAGGGAGAGGAAGTGGGGGGAGAGAGAGAGAGAGGTGTGGGAGAG
>APFE031108601.1:0-31585 GCA_000404065.3 Pinus taeda
ATAGAGTTGAGTTGAATGTAGGAAGAAGACCCATAAGAAGACTTGCAAAGAACATTTTCCATGGAAAAAACAATCTAATCACTCCCAATGCATATATTAGTGGGAAATAAAATAAAGAAAGTGGTGAATAGATTTCTCAGCTATGTGATAAGTGTGAAGATGAAAAAAAAAAACAAAAAACCTATTAAAATTTCATATGCAAGGCATGCTCAAATTTGGGTGCCATGAGCATGTGAAGGAGAGAGATAAAGTAAGCCTTAAGTGATAGGAGTGTGTGTCATTTAGTCTAGAGTTTGTAATGAATATTTACTTGTGTGAGAAAATAGGTAACTCCTTGATTTTTTTTTGTGAAATATATATTCTTGTTGAATATTTAGAAGCGAGAAGAAGAACATTGTGATGAGGTGAGAATTAAGAACTCAAGGATCATCTAGGGTATCCCAAAAGTTATGTATGGCATTTGAATAGTTAGGAATCTAGAAGGCTATGAGCCATGAGTTAAACTTTAAGTAGAAAATTGTTGCCAAGCTATGGGTTTTCCCTTTGGAATTCTTAATATGTTAATACGCCGGATGTTGTTATCTAGTTTTTTTATACTCTTGCAATGTTGTTTCATTCCTTGGAAGGTCTAATTGGGACCTTTTTGCCAATTTGCCAAGTAAGCATCTGAAGATTACAATGGTAATTTTCCTATATCAAGAAGAAATTTTCTTGTATTTTGTGTGATGAAAAAGCTAAATAATCATATGATACTTACCATGCTTTCTAAACTTGGTAAAATATATTTTCTTTGTTTTTACTTATTATGTTTTTAATAAACTAATAAACCTTTTACTTATTATGCTTTTACTAAACTAATAAACCTTTTAGAATTGGTTATGGAATTCCTTGTTTTGAATCATTTTGGGAAGAGTTAATGCGGAGTAAGATAAATTGTTGCATATTAGTTCCAAATTACATTAAATTAGATATTAATACTGAAATAATTAGTTGATAATAAAAAATTATTTTATTATAAATATTCTAAATAGATATACCAAATTCCGTGGCTTTATGAAACATTTTTATATTTTTTATCGTTCCCGTCAGAGGATGGAGTATCTCATAAAGTAAATATTGATGTTGATATCATGAGTTGATAATAAATAAATATTCTCATGGCTGGGTTTTTATTTTACTGTAAATATTCGGGTGCGGGTCCATGCAACCTGGGCTCGGTGTTCTTGCTGTCTGCTGTGTCTTCACTTTTAAGTTTAGGCTCGCTTTTCTTGGTTTTATTGACTGCAAATATTCACTGCAAATCCAACCGTTTGTCCATGTATAGCGAGTCTTCCCTCCAAAAGGACCAAAAATTCCCTCCTTCCCTTTATCAAACATACATTATATTTGTATAAGGAGCAAAAATTCCCTCCCTCCCTCTATCAAACATTAACCTTACATTTATTATTTCTATTGTTCACCACACAGCATCAAACATTTCTACTGTTCTGTTCGCCACACAGAATCTTGGGAAATCAAATTACATTTCGCATCTGGGCACATCAGCATTCGTTCGTGGGTACAATTAAAGATTGTGTAAAGCATCCCAGAAATTAGTGCGCTGTGGACACGTGGCACAGATTCGGAAAAGAGCCCTATATAACGATGACCTTGGCTTCCACTCCTCCACCACACCACCTCCAGCGCCCATCTCGTCTTCGTTTATGTGTAGTATTTGATTGCCTTTGCCTTTGCCTTCGCCTTCGCCTTCACCTTCACCTTCACCTAGTTCAGGCGTGAGAATGGCTTCAGCTGTGCAATGTGCCGCCCTGAGCAGCCGCCGCGAGCTTGAGAACGTGGTCCGCAAGTTCGACACCAACGGCGACGGCAAAATATCCAAGTCGGAACTGAGTGCCCTGATTACGGAGGCGGAGATTGAAGGGGTGATGAAGGAGGTGGACTCCAACAAAGATGGCTTCATCAACTTGGACGAGTTGGTGGAGGCCAACTCCAAGAACCTCAATGCCGCCCGTCTCATGCGAGACTCCGCTTCAGCTGTGCAATGTGCCGCCCTGCCCGGCCGTCTGGAGCTGGAGGACGTGTTCCGCAAGTTCGACACCAACGGCGACGGCAAAATATCGAAATAGGAACTGAGCGCCATCCTCAAGTGCAGCGCAACGGAGGAGGAGATTGATGGGGTGATGAAGGACGTGGACTCTAACAAAGACTGCTTCGTCAGCTTCGACGAGTTCGTGGCCGCCAACGCCAACGATCTCAATGCCGCCCGTCAACATGATTAGCTGTTGGGGAATCACCTTAAAACAATGAAAACAAGCAAGTTGACCTTAGCTCGTATGATTATATATTTGTAGATTTGTCAAGAAGTATTACTATATTAAACTCTCTTGTTTTATCACTAATCTACCTAAAATCATGCTAAAATGTAAGTCATGCATTATTTTCTTCTAAAATTTAATTAGTGTATAATCAAAAGTGAATATATCAAAAGAAAACTACACATCTTCATTTTCATTTAGTTTTACCATATTTTATGGAATATATGTATATAAAAACAAACAAACAAATAGGTTTCATTTGTTCATTTATTTTTGGAAATAAAAGCAGCAACATAAATGTTGTTGGTTGATTATCTTTACCTAAGCCAAAAGTAAGACAACATTTGTATTGTTAGTTTCATCTTCTACCATTCAATAATGGATAATTTTTAATTAGCCTTGGATTGGAGAAAAAAAATATAGCATCTTTGCATACAAATACATGGTTGGAATTTGGTTTATTGATAAAATTTTAACAAAAATATTTAAAATTTGATTGCATTAATTTTGCAATTTATTTTAAATATACTAATATCTTGCATTTATGTCTAGGGCTCATCCAAGTCAATAAATGAGTGCCTAAGTCAAGAGCTAGATTAAGCATCTATTGAATCTATTACAAACCCTTGTTACAAAACTCATATTGTTACTTGATGAAAGACTTAAATACTTGATTAAGCACATGAAAACTACCTTCACCAAGGGTTTGTGCAAATCTTTTTCACCCACCTCCCTTATCAAAAAGTGCATCATGGATTGACGGATTCACCAATCTAAATTCATCTACTATAACAAGTATTGCTATTTTTTCCATCCCTATATAGTAACATTTAAGACTAAATTTTCTTGATTCAAATAAGAGATATATGCCCAAAAATCAAGTACTAGATCGAAATAAGAGAGGTGATGGGAGTGATGCAACCGACATGAAGTTTTGGACAAAGGAAATACCATCTATTACTACCCATATCCATATCCACTATACTAGGCTAATATAGGTTTATCACTCTGCATGATTAGAAGATGATTGGATTGAAGGTGAATCATGGTTGAATCCAATCCAATAGAGGTTCTACCATCCTTATCTTTGGGCAATTGATTGGAAAGAAAAATAAATTACTCTTCAATAAATATGAAATTTCATCCATGAATATACAGAAAAGGGTTAAAAATGTTGGCCCAATAACACGGATGATCAATACCACATGCCCAGAAAACCATAATTCACTTCATATGACACTTGTTCCTATGCCATTTCTTTTAATTATTCAATTTAATTAAAAGGGAAAAAAGTTGCATAACTTCCTTGGAGATAAATTCTAACCTTTGATTTTTGTCGATTAATATGAATATTCTATACTATTCTAGGTAGGTTAAAACTCCACCATCCTCCTAATAACTATTTATAATTAAAATAAAATCCTAAAAGCCCTATTCCAAAATAGACAAGTCTATCCATGTAATTATTGCACATAAAACAAAATGCGTCCCCATTAACCATTTATGTGTAAGGAAGGAAGTGTCAGTTTTATTGAGTTTACAAAGAGATCACTTACCACAAGATTTTAATGTGATCATTCATGATAATTCAAAATAAAGTTTCCTTTTAAAATAACATAAAATAAATACAACCTTAAATGGCATATGGATTTTAATTCCGCCAATGAAATGTAAGACAAGTAATACTTCAAACTATCATACTATGAGAACTTCAAACTATGTTAAAAAAAACAAAACAAAAAACAAAAAAATTATACTCAAGTCACTCTCACATTTTAACAAATTCTTGCTTGTGAGGGGATCACTCAATAACCTAATGCTATAAAACCCATCTAAAAATGAAATCATCAAGCATTAACTATTCAAATTCCTACTTCATACAATATAAAATCTAGTTGCATGTCTATTGCATAATAACATTGCTTTAGTATGGTCTTCCTTATTGGAAGCAGCAAAAGGGTAACCAATACAATTACCTATGGGAACGGAATGATATTAGGAAGTATATAACTATAATGCTCTAATAGTATTCCATAACATTATTCTTTTGTATGGTATTCCTTATTGAAAGCAACACAAGAGTGAAGTGTACAATTTAGTATGGGAAGCCAATAAAATCGGGGATGATATAACTACAATGCCTAAATACTTTCCTAAAATATTGGTACAATCCCATGCCCATTTCCCCATTAAATCAATGTAGTTTTGCATAAATTAGATCAAAGCTTCCACCTTTACAACTAGATGGAGTTCTTAAACATCATTTTCTTTTCTGTTATTTGAACTTGCATTATGTTATGCTTCTTAACCTGCAAAAGATACCCAAATACAGAATATGCGAAGAAAAGAGACCGAGAACATAGAATGGCAATGACTTTATTATTCAGAGAGTAATGTTCACTTGCCTCTTCGAGGGGGAAACCTCCAATAGAGCAGAGCTCGATTACAAAAATAAGACATGATGCTCCTCGCAAGGAATTACTATCCTTTATATAGGACTCCTATGAGTAATACCACAGGTCAATACCGTTTATTACTAATACCATCCATCTAATACTACGGCTCATTTGCAACTAACTATGGTTCCTTTATTAATTGTGGATTAACCGCTTACAATTATTAATATGGGCTTTATCGACTCTTAACTATGACATGGTCCCATTACATAGATAAGGGGGTTAGGGTGGGACCCTAACATGCCCACCCCCTTAAGACTAGCCTTGTCCTCAAGGCTGAAGCTGCGGAAACTGCTGCAGAATAGTGGCTGGCTCCCAAGTTGCATCTTCTGGAGAGGTGTCTTTCCATTTGACTAGGACTTCCTTAATCATACGGCCGCGCAGTTGCTTGACTCGTGTGTCTAGGACCTGTTCCGGTTGAAGCCAGATGGATCCTTCTCCGTCCAATTCCGGTAGACTAGTCTGAATTCTGCAATTATTCCCAATCACTTTCTTGAGGCATAAGACATGAAAAACTGGATGGATTTTTGCAGTAGGTGGCAAAGCCAACTTGTAGGCCACTTCTCCAATGCGTTGAAGTACTTGATATGGTCCGTAGAATTTGGGAGAGAGTTTCTGACATCATTTGTCTTTGAGTGATGTTTGCTTATATGGTTGGAGCCGTAAAAAGACCTGATCCCCTTCTTGAAATTGGCGCTCTGAGCGATGCTGGTCTACCTGTTGCTTCATGCGGTTCTGAGCTTGATGAAGATTCTCTCGAAGATGGGCGAGCATAGTTGCGCGGTGTTGTAGGAGTTGATCCACTACTTGGACTTTTGAGCAGCCCTTGAGATATGAAGTAGGGGAAGGCGGGAGTTGACCATATACTGCTTCATAGGGAGTCATTTTGGTGGTGGCATGATAGTTGGTGTTATACCACCATTCTGCCAGAGGTAGCCACTGTACCCAAAGGTGTTGTGTTTCTGAAGTAAAACACCTAAGGTAGGTTTCTAGACATTTGTTGACTGCTTCAGTTTGACCATCTGTTTGCGGATGGTAGGAAGTACTGAGTTTTAGTTGAGTGCCTTGTATTCTGAAGAGTTCCTACCAAAAATTGCTGGTGAAGATCGGGTCGCAGTCGGACACAATAGAAATGGGCATGCCATGCAATTTGAAGATCTGATCCATGAAAGTTTGAGCAACCAAGGTGGGTGTAAACGGGTGGGGGAGAGCAATCGGTCCACAACCACCATGATGACTGACTTGTTCCCTGACTTTGGAAGACCTGTAATGAAATCCATAGAAACTTCTATCCAAATGGATGCCGGAATGGGAAATGGTTGTAAGGTACCTGGTGTGTTGACTGTTTCCCCTTTGTGGCGTTGACAGACCTCGCATTCGGTTACGAAGGTAAGGATGTCCTTTTTCATGCCTGTCCAGAAAAATGATCTTCTGGTGCGAGCATACATCTTTTGAAAGCTCGAATGTCCTGCAATGGGAGATGAGTGCATCTCTGCCAAAATGCGACTTTTGAAGGTGGATGTTGGTGATATTACAACTATGTCCTTGTAGCGAAGAATATCATCCTGCCACGAGTAGCCCTTGGTGGAATTTGGATCGTCCTGTAATTGAGAAATGAGTTGGGAGAGCTCTGGGTGTGAAAACCATTCTCTGCGAGCTTCTTCAATCCATTTTGGAATGGGGAAGGAAATAGCTAGCAAGGTACTTTCCTCCTCAAATTGGCGAGATAATGCATCTGCTACCCTATTGTCTTTCCCTTTCTTGTACATGATCTCATAATCATATCCCAGCATTTTGGCTAGCCATTTATTTTGTTGTGGGGAGGATAGGCGTTGCTCCAAAAAATATTTAAGACTGTGATGATCTGTGCGGATTTGGAAACGTCGCCCCAATAAATAAGGTCGCCAAGTGTCGACTTCATGTAAGATGGCCATCATTTCCTTCTCGTACGTAGATTGGCCCAGATTCCTCCCACTCAGTTGTTGGCTTGTGAAGGCCAACGGTCGCCCTTCCTGCATTAAGACCGCCCCAATACCTGTACCCGAAGCGTCACTTTCAATGACAAAAGATTTGGTGAAGTGAGGTAGTGCTAAAACTGGAGTGGAAGACATGGCATTTTTTAGAGCTGTAAAGGCCTGTTGTGCTTCCTCATTCCAGAAGAATGAATTTTTCTTTAGGAGTTGGGTGAGGGGCTTCGGTATACGACTGTAGTTGCGGACAAATTTACGATAATAGCCTGTGAGACCCAAAAATCCTCGCAAGCTCTTCAAGTTCTTACGTTGAGGCCATTCCTGCATTGCTTGGATCTCTTTGGGGTCCACCTTGACACCTTCACGCCCCACAATGTGGCCCAAATACTCTACTTCTGCCATGCCAAACGAACACTTGGATATCTTGACAAATAATTTATGCTTGCGGAGCAATTGCAAGAGTAGATCTACATGCTGAAGATGTGCGGCCCAAGTGCAACTATAGATGAGGATCTCATCGAAGAAGACAAGGACAAATTTCCTGAGATATGGTTTGAGAATGTGGTTCATAAGGCTCTGAAAAGTAGAGGGGGCATTACAAAGACCAAATGGCATGACCATGAATTCATAGTGGCCTTCATGAGTTCTGAAAGCAGTCTTGGGTATGTCGACTTCCTTCATGTGGATCTGGTGGTATCCTTAGCGAAGATCCAACTTCGTGAAAAATTGAGCCCCATTGAGTTCATCCAGCAAATCATCAACCACCGAGATGGGAAATTTATCTTTGACTGTCAGCTTATTGAGGGCCCTGAAGTCAGGACACATCCGCCACTCCCCATCTTTTTTGAGCACCATAACCACTGGGGATGAATAAGGGTTGATGCTGGGACGAATGACCCCTGCTTCCAAAAGTTCCTTGATGATTTTTTCTATTTCGTTCTTTTGGGTGAACGGATATCTGTATGGGCGCACATTTGGGGGTTGGGCCCCTGGAATCAAGGTTATGCTATGATCATGTTCCCCTTGCGAGGGTGGAAGCCCTTGAGGCTTGTCAAAGACTGGCAGATGGTTGTTTAAAATCTGTTGCATCTCAGGATGAAGTGGTGGTTGCTTGGTTTCGACTCCCTGGATGGCATTAAATTGAGCTACCACTCCATGATTGCCCTTTTTTAACAATTTTTCCATCCTATGCGAGCTTATGATAGAGGGGGCTCCCGGCTGGAGTCCTCGGAGGGTATGTGTGTGGTTGTTCTGCTTAAAACTCATATACAACTCTTGGAAATCCATTGTGGTTGGCCCAAGGGTGCGGAGCTAGTCAGCGCCGAGGACAATGTCACAACCCCCCATGTGTATGGCAAACATGTGGGTTTTCAACTGATAATCCCCCATTTGAAGTTTGACATTTTCACAACGGCCTTCACATTTCATTGTGCCTCCATCTGCAATTTGAACTTGGAAGTTAGAAACTGCTTGTACAAAGCAATGCACTGTTTCTGCGACTTTTTGATGGATGAAATTATGTGTACTTCCACTATCAATCAAGACTACTACTGGGCGATGTTTAATAAACCCTCTGATTTTGAGCGTTTGAGGGGAAGAAATCCCTGCCAAGGTATGCAACGAAATAACTGGTTCGTCAGAGACATTGTCCTGTTGGTTGTCATCCTCTAGTGGCTCATGTTCCTCGAGTGGAGGATCTTCCTCTGTTGAGTTGTAGTCAGTGGCATCTATTTGAAAGAATTTGGGCTCCTTACATTTATGACCTGGGGAGTATTTTTCATCACAGTAGTAACATAGTCCTTGCTTCCTTCTTTCGGCCATTTCCGCAGGGGACACCTTTTGGACCTTAAGTGTTTGAGTCGTGTTCTGAGCCTGTGGGGGACGACCTTTAGCGGGGAAATTTGGGCGACTGTATTGAGCTGCTAATGCACGTTCCACCTTACAAGCTACCTGGCAAGCCTCCGTCCACGTGGGAGGGTGGTGAAGTAGAACTTGAGCTTTGATGGCTTCTTTAAGACCGCTGATAAAACATTCCGTGTAGAACTCATCTGTGAGACCCTTAGTGTGGAAAGCTAAGCCTTCAAAAGCATTAATATATTCCTCCACTGTACCAGTCTGTCGGAGCTTAGTGAGACGACCCAAATAAGAGTCTTCTTGTTCAAAGCGATCTCGAAGAGCTTTGGTAAATTGGGTCCAAGTCCTAAAATATCCATTGCAACGCTGATGCCATTCCCACCATTGCCACCGTTCATTGTCGAAGTACATGCTCCCCAACATAAGCTTAGTCGCATCATCTAGGATATGATTCAATTTGAAATACTGCTCCATTTGTGCTAGCCATGCGGACGTGTGAGAACCATCAAATTTATGCATATCCAACTTGGGAGGTCACTGACTGGGTGGTGGATGGGTGTGCCAGACGTGAGGAGAGTGGCTAGATTCACCGTAATTGCCTTCATGGCCATTATACCCCTCCTCGTGGGCTTGCTCCTTGCCTTTGACATAAAATCCTCCTTGCCTTTTGCCAAAAAATTCTGTAGCTAGATACTTAGTCCGCTAAGCTCTCTTTGCATTCTCTCCAGATCTAGTCTGCGAAGCTGAGTTTGGATTTCGTTCACATTTTCTTCTAGTTTGTCCATCCTTTCATTGGCCATCGCTTGAGCTCTAGTTGCTACCATACACCGACCTGATGAAAAATTGGGACCGCCAAAAATTTTTCACAATTAATTGAATGGTACCATCATGCTCAGCTCATCGTCCTGATTTTAATGGGCTAGATCACCAATAAGCTCCGGAAGTTTTACTCCTTTTGATCAATACTGCAGTCGCCAAATCCTCAAAATGTCAATGTGGCCAAAAGTCCTGCGACTATTATACCCTGGTATAGGAACCCTTCACAACGCTTCTGGTCTGGTGGATCTGAGAGATCTGAATGGCGGATCGGGTAGCACTGGACGGCTGAACTGACTGCTTCTGCAGATCTGATGAATCTAATAGATCGGAACTGGCTGATTGGGACCGATATCTGCTGCTGCTGCACTCCTTTTCTCAAGCGGATCTGGAATAGATGATGATTAAAAAGGAACTAGGGTCTTGAGGAGTGTCAGGTGCTACAGATCGCAATATACATAAGGGTCTGGCAGTAGTACTCGGCCCAATGTTTCAGGGCTCTAACTAAGGAGGGTCGACCGTACCCTTAGCCGTACCACCCGACTACCCTATCGTACGGGCAAGTAATCTCTCCGAGTGTTGTTCTCGGTGTACTGTAGCCGCAAGACGGTCGTTGGTTTATCTATGGAGAGGTTTTCAGGGAGCTTATGGGGCTTCCGATATACCCAGAGGATACGTGGAAGACAGTCTGTGCGCGGTTCTGTCTAATGCGCTACTACTCGAAGGAGTACCCACAGGGGTTACAAGGGAGTCCAACAGACGTGACCACCTCTTGTATTTCCTGCGTGCATGCCTCCCCAAATCCGCAGATTTATGCGCTCAACGACAGATCCCGTGGTTTAAAGACGTCGGAACACGTCTCGAGCCAAAAAAAATTGCTACTAATTGGAGATCCCACCGGCCCTAGAAAGAGCTCTGATACCACTTGTTATGCTCTCTTAACCTGCAAATGATACCCAAATACAGAATATGCGAAGAAAAGAGACCCAGAACACAGAATATGCGAGAAAAGATACCCAGAACACAGAATAGCAATGATTTTATTATTCAGAGAGTAATGTTCACTTGCCTCTTCGAGGGGGCAACCTCCAATAGAGCAGAGCTCGATTACAAAATAAGACACGATACTCCTCGCAGGAGTTTCTATCCTTTATATATGACTCCTACGTGCAATACCATGGGCCAATACCGTGTATTACTAATACCATCTATCTAATACTACGGCCCATTTGCAACTAACTGTGGTTCCGTTATTAATTGCGGATTAACCACTTACAATTATTAATATGGGCTTTATTGACTCTTGACTATGACGTGGTCCCATTACATAGATAAGGGGGTTAGGGTGGGACCCTAACAACCAGCCCTCTAGGTTTGGTAGCTACCCTAGAAACAACAGCTCAAAGTAATTCAACGATTTCGTCTATGCACAATAGATAAGAGAAGGATGAGAGGACCAACCTGGAACTTTCGCTTAATCCTTTGCTCGATCTTCCCCCCCTTGATAGAGCTCACAACTCCTTTCCGTACTTATCCCACTTGAAGAGTACCTATAGAAACACAGTAGCAAAGAACCATCAAAGCATCTTGATCTATTGTAACATAAACACTACAGAATCAGATATATAATGAACATACATTGGCATTCACAATAACATTCACAAGTGCACAATTTTATGGAAGAAAACTTGAAGAAATTTATTAAATAGAAGGGGGAATTACAACCCAGTTGTTTGATCTAACATCATCCTCCCAGCATCAAGCCCTCTTCACCTCATTAAATAGCAAATTAGACCAACAATACAATGCTCTTATCTCAAACACAAACTATCAACACTTCCTTGCAATTCACAATATTCCAACCCGTGGATCTCTTAGATGAGGGATCCATTTATAGATGTTTTCAAGGGTGTGAGTCATCTCTAGGGTTTTGATTAATGTCATTCCACTTGGAGATATCTTGGATTTCTTACTCATCCCTGACCAAATTCAAAGAGGCAAGTGTCATAGGAGAAGTTTCTAGAAGATTCCATGAGCATCCACTTAGCAAACTGTCTCAGACATTTGTCCATCCTCGCTCATCACACCCTAAAAAAGGCCTTATTAGTATGCATCACACCTGGCTAGTGTAGAAGTCAATATGCATCGTACCCTCACAGTGGAGCTATCAGTATGGTCCAGTTTAGGCCAATTCTAGATGGTTTTTCAGGTGGAACTTTTGGGGAATGATGTAATCAGATGACCATGATATTTTAGGGTATGAAACAACACTTTTAGGGATTGAAGAGACCTATTTTATTGACATATAAGATTGGGGTTGAAGTTTCCAAATATGTCTATAATAGTTTCCCCCTAAAGCATGAAGTCGTAAATCTTGATGTCGGGTGAAATGCTTTATCATGAGGATCCGAGGGTTTGAACTGGAAGGTGACCTGTATAAGATACAATACAATACATCATCATAATATAATTTTCATGATCTAGCTAAGGCGGGAATTCCCATGCTCAGCTTTTATAAATTCATTTATGTACATAGAACAGATATTTGTTTGCTAAGCAGACTAGTGATTCTTCAGTTGTAGAGTCATCATTCTTGGTCTGGATGACCATCTGTGTAGCTTCTATGTACATTTGATGCATTTATATCCCTGAATATATCGTATCGTGGATGGATGAAGCTAGATCCGGGGTCTTCAAAAACTCGTTCAATCTTTGCCCAATGTACAAGTCGATCCATGTGAAAAGATGTTCTGAAGTCGAACATGGAACGACATCGCCTGATTACCAGCCAATAATGTAAGTTGTTAACAGATGCGAGAGGAATCACTGATAATGATGATGACCCTCAAGGTACTACAATACAGTTCATGTGGTGTGAATATATGATCCGATGTCGAACACCACGCAAAATATTTCGGTCGAAAGCCATTGATGTCAACCTGTCGTCGGAAGTGAGAAACTTGCCATTAAGGCATGCAAGCTTCAAATTACTAAAAGGGTTGTTTCTAAGTCAACTTCTTGGATAATGTGTTGATGTCGACAAGAAGTGACCCGTCATAGAAGGGCCTGAATGTATCCCACATCTATGACATGAAACGAAGAAAATGATTTCTGGAGGTGAAAATGATTTGATGACACAAGGTTTAGGAATGGCGGTCATGAAAAATGAAGGTTGAAGGTATTGCAGTGGACGAGGGATTAACTGGGTTTGTGGTTTCTCAACTGAATGACTTCTCTTGAACATGTCAGCGACACTGAGATGGATTGGTAGCATTAATCCCAAAAGATGGATGGTGTGGAAGACCAATGGTTAGATGACTGGTGAATGAAATAACCCAACCCGACTCAGTAATGGTGATGGAGTGAAAGTTTCATGTTCAAGAGCAACCTGCTACCATAAATTTTCTTCAAGTTTTCTTCCCTTTTCCCCCAGTCATTGCTGACCAGTACCTATTTATTTTTGGCAAGCTTGAGGAGGATAACATATGCTTGTTCTATAATTTTCCCTTTGGGCAAACCTGTCGCTATGTTTTAACGAGTCTAGCGATAGTGAAACTCATTCTTGTCTAGGTGGACAAGTTTGTCACTATTATGAGTTTAACGACAAAGATAACTAGGTCCTTTTCATGTTTAGAGAATTTGAAAAGGGACGAAAAGGAAAATCTAGTAGCTCTTTTTCGTTGAATAATCCCTTAATTCCGAAAAAGGATAAAATAATACAAATGGGATGACTTTTCTGATCACTTTAATGAGCCGAAAAAGACAAGTGCTTGAACCTTTTCATGAGATAATCCCTCGGGTCCGAAAAAGATTAAAATGTACAAGAGGGATGGAACTTCCAATCACTTTAAAGAGCTGGAAAGGCTAATTTCTCGACAATATTTTCATATTTAATGAGTCTGAAAA
This sequence comes from Pinus taeda, assembly GCA_000404065.3. Taxonomy (NCBI): domain Eukaryota; kingdom Viridiplantae; phylum Streptophyta; class Pinopsida; order Pinales; family Pinaceae; genus Pinus; species Pinus taeda. The sequence goes on from APFE031108601.1 coordinate 13,318, forward strand.
GAGTTTAAAGGAGACTCGTTCTGAGGAACGAGTGGTGTCTAGGGTAGCAACTACTTCCAGGTAATCTTGGAACTTCTCGAGGCATGGTGAATTCTGTGAAAAGGTTGGCTAACAAGACCACTCATCGCAACTGTTCCTGAAAAAGGGTAAACAACCAAGTGGAAGCGTATGATCGGCCAAAAGAATGGAGGTGATGGGAGGTACACAACCAAGGCTCAAAAGGCTGATATTCATGGAAATCGCAAAGGTTAATTACCCAAGGTGGGTTCATTTTTTAACGAGCTTGAACCGTGGGGGAGCTATGCTCAATGGTAGGTTTATTTTTAACGATCTTAAACCATGGGGGAACTATGCTCGGAGGTAGGTTTATTTTTTAAGGAGCTTAAACCATGGGGGAACTATGCTCGGTTTTAGTTTTCTTTTTTATGCAAGCTAGAATCGACAAAACTAAAAAAGCTAAAAAGGAAAAAGCTAGAAACTACATGGTTAAAAAAGAAAAGAGTAGTCGTTTCGCCACTGTTGTTTAATGTAGGCATCACCTCAACCCATTTTGTAAAATAGTCGAAAACGACTATAATATACCCACGCCCCCCGGCTGAGGTGCAGTTACATGTAATGAAATCAATGCCCCATTTAGCGAATGGCCCAACGACAACTACTGCATGCAGTGGTGCAAGTGGTAATCTGGTTTTGCGATCAAATATTTGACAAGCATGGCAACTTCTCATTGCAATTATACAATCTTTGAATATAGTGGGCCATAACTAACCAGCTCGTAAGATCTTTTGTGCAGTATCATAACCAGATAGATGCCCCCCACAAGCACCTAAATGACAATCATTCAAAACTTTTTCGGCCTCCTCATGGGTGAGGCACCTTCGTAGAACTATATAGACACCACGATCATAAAGTGTATCACCAACAATCATGTAATCCTTGGCTTGGTATCAAGTATGCCGTTGTTCAGAAAGAGAGGTGTTAGGCTTAAAAGTTTGGGTTTGGAGATAGACCAGTATATCCCCATACCATGGATCGCTTGACAATATCAGAAACAGAGTCTCATCCACGATTGATGCTTTGGATGTAAAATCATTGGATGACAATGGAAGGTCACAAAGTAACTCCGCAAAGACGAGAGATTTATTTGATTTGGATTTGGTGAATTCCAGATCAAACTCTTGAAAAATGTCTATCCATTTGGAATATTTTCCCTCTAGTAATTGACGCGACAGAATGTAGGTCGTAGGGTTGCAATCTGACATAATGGTAGTCTTGCGAAAGAGAACATAGTGTTGAAATCTCTGTACTAATTGAACGGATGCTAAAGCCAACTTTTCAACATAAGAGTACTTTCTTTTTGTATCATTAAGGTTGTGACTTAAATAATATATAGGATGTTCTGTTCCATTAACTTCTTGCACTAAAACCATGGTGATGGTTGTATCTGCAGCGGCGAGATATAGGTTAAAGTATTTTTGATAGTCAGGAGCGTACATTAATGATGCTTTTATTAGGGAATATTTTAAAGCATCAAAGGAAGATTGCACGTCCTGATCCCAGTGGAAGGGTACTCCTTTCTTCAGAAGATGTGTATAACATTTAGCGAGTTCAGCATAGTGTGGAATGAACCTTCTCAGAAAGTTAGATTCCCTTGGAGTCTCTAAATCTGAGGTAGATTTGAAGGTGGAGGCATGTCAAGGATTGCCTGAACCTTAAATGGGTCAAGTCGAATTCCGTCCTTAGAAACTACGAAACCAAGTAATCGACCAGAACCAACACAAAACACACACTTGCGCAGATTGAGTCGTATCTTGCAGTGTTGGAAACGTAGAAATATGGCTCTCAAATGTTGCAGATGATCAGTCCACTTTCGTGAATGAGCTGGTAGATCGTCGAGATACGATTGAACGATGTGCTTAATGTCATGGAAGGCATAATTCATTACCCTCTGAAAAGTTTCCCTTGTGTTCTTTAAATTGAAAGGTAATTTACGATATGCGAATATGCCCACGGACATATAAATGCAGTCTTCGACTGCTCCTGTGGGTGGATATTGATTTGATTGTATCTCGAAAATCCATCCATGAATGAAAATACTTTGTCCGGCACATTCATCAATTATCTGGTCGATGAAGGGTGTAGGATAGTTGTCCTTTGGACATACTTGATTTACAGCCCTGTAATTGAAGCACACTCTAATCGTTCCTTGTTTTTTCATTACAGTAACAATATTCAATACCCAATCAGTGAGAGGAATAGGGTAAATGAAACTAGCATGCAAAAGTTTTTCAACTGTTGCTTAAATGGCAGTGGCTTTCTTTGGATGGATAGATCGAAGCTGTTGTCATACTGGTTTGACATCTTGATTTAATGTTCAACGATTCTCGAGTCAATGCCTGACATTTTTTAATACAACCACACAAAGACATCTCTGAATTCGCGAAAGAGAGCGCAGTAAATTTCCAGTGCTGATAGAGAACATGATTTGCCAACGTGAATATTCTCTACAACATTAGGTTTGGTCGAGATATTAATGGCAATAGTTTCTTCAATATTGCATAGATTTCACTTGGAATCCACTGTATTTACAATATTTAATAAAAAATCAAAAACTGAAGGATGATTAAGGTCGCTTGAATAATCTTCATTATTATCTTGAAGGTGGGAACGATGGTGTTAATCTTCCCACAACGTCTCTCCTATCATCATTGACTGGATGATTCCTTCATCTGTAGAATGTAGATGAGACCAAGGATCGGAAGAGGTACCATACTCTAGAGACATATCTATCCAAACACTCATTGAGTGTTGATTTGAGTTTGCCACCCAGGCCCAGAAAATTGATTAATACAAAGATTCTATGGGGCTTGGGGGAAACACCTCGTGGTGATCCACACTATCAAAAAGGTTAGAGTTCTTCTTAATATTAGATGATGTAGAAGAGATCATATGACAGGTTTCCACTGTGGCCACCTCTGAAAATCTAGTTGGAGGCGGGAGGGCAAAAGTACCCATTAAGGAAGGGTCTTTTAGGAGACCTACTCCGACATTTTGAAGCAACTGAGAACTTCCATGGATCAATGGAATGCTTCCAGTAGCTTGTGAACTGTTGGGAAAAAAGGTTAGTTGTTCAACGATTGTGATTCCACCTTGGAAGGGAAATGCAATCTTTCTAAAATATGTTGACACAACGGCCGCCATAGCATAGATTCAGGGTCTTCCTAGTAAGATATTGTAATCAAGGCTTCCACCAATGACCTTGACTTCAATCTCTACTGTCTTGACCCCCAGTTCAACTTGTAAGCTACTTAAAATCCCATACAGAGTGTATGTTCTTCCATAAAATGCTTTTAATGTCGTTGATGATCGCGACAAGGGTGGTGAACCAAGAGTTTTCCAACAACTCATTGACATAATACAGGTAGATTCCCCCTCGTCAATGATTATTCGATGAATAGTTTTACTGAGGGATTTTACCTATATAAGGAAAGTGAGTTGGGCCGATAACTGATGTGTATACCCTTTATGATTAAAGGCCACAAAATTGGAATCCGCTGGATCAATCCCACCTATTTCTGATAACAAAGCCTGCTTTTGGGAGGGGCAATTCTGCAGTATTTCAAGTGTCGACATAGCGGATGGTGATTGAGCCAGATCCTCCACTATATTATAATTATACGCTGCTCAGGCATGAGGATTAAATGTCAATTTATGTACTACTCCCTTTGGCGGATTTATAGTTAATTCAGGAATAATGGGTAGAACAACTTTTGGCGAAGTTGTTGTCAAACCACAGGTTGATTTGTGGCTTGGTTATTTGACAATGATGGATTCCCATAATATTTATTTATTGTCGATATCAAGGCATCATTTTGTTGTTTTGATATGGATAGCATAAGCACTTGGGATGTGGAAGCATGATCGACGACAACCAGATTAGTTTCTAGGTATGGAAATGGATCAGTCAACACCGCTGAGGTATTTGAAGTCTTTAAAAATTTCACAACCTCTGCTCGATGTGGACAACTGTCGTCCAATGCTCCTCATTACATATGTAACATGGAAAATGAGGAGATTTCTTTGGCCCAGTAGGGTTGTTAGAAGATTTCTCAGGAGTTGAATTCTCCTGTTTCTTCTTATTATTTTTACCTTTCTTCTTGCCCCCTAGTTGCTTTGGATTCTTTCCCTTGTTAGATGACACGACATTAATCTCCAAGGCAAGAGGTTTGTCATTTTCATTTTGACTAGAAACTACAAGAGCTTTACCAGATGAAGCCTTTGCGGTTTGTGTGCTTGAGGCACTGATTACGCCGTCATGAGCATGAGAATCCCTATTCGATTTAGGAGGAGGTGGAACGGAAAATTCTGGTCTAGGAGCGTTAGGAATTTTGTCCTAGAGTGTGCCAGACTGAGTATAGATTAAGTCTAAATATTGGGCACATGCGATGACTTTCTCTTTAGTGAACACTCCTCCTTTTGCCACATCCTCAGTGATAGATGGCAATAAGGACTTAATAAACCACTCAGCTAAAAGTTGATCAGGAACATATGTCTTTACCATTCGATGATGACATTGCCACTCATGAATATGATCAGATATGTGAGTGGGCGTGGTTTGTTTAAAGTTGGTAAATATTTATGTTCCCATTTCGTACCTAATGGGTAACTGAAAGTGGGTTAGAAAATTAGTGGCAAGGGTGCTGAAATTGTCAAATGAAGCTCTAGGCAATTCAATATACCATTTTGTTGTCAGACCAGTTAGCGTTATCTGAAAAAGGCGAAGCCTAATTGAATTATCATTCAGGGTGTTAGACGAGCACCACAAATGAAAATTCATTACGTGATTTGATGGATATTCACCTGGATTTCCATTGAATTTAGGAATATCGGAAGGAAGCTTATGAGGAATCACTGGCCACTGAGGGGTGTATGCAATTGGATCATTGGTTAGCTAGTTCAAATTTAGTAATTCTAGAGTTGCTACGAAAGGAAACTGCTGATTCAGGTTAGGTGAAGCATACCCAGGATAAGATGGAATCCCCTGAGCAGTAGGTCTTTGCATACCAGCATAATGTGTCTGATGCTGGTAACTTTGATAAGGTTGTTGGACATAACCCGTATAGTGTGGTTGGTGATAACCGTTTTGAAAATGTGGTTGCCCATTACCTGCAAAGCCTTGTTGCTTAGGTCCTTGGTAGGTTTGATATTGACCAAGTGCAAACTGAGGTTGGGTTTTCTGGAATTTCAGTTATTGGTATTGTACCAGCCATGGTTGTTGGACCATTTGTTGTTGCCCAATACTGGCAGATTGGTCAAGATGCGAGGTGATAATACCTGTTTGAGCCTGAGTCGTTCCAGGTAAGGAAACACTAACCTAAGGTTGAAATTGAAATGTAGAGACAAGAGGTTGTTGTATTACAACATGAGTGACTCGAGGTTGAGACACAACAAGCAGTGCTTGTACTTCCGACACAGTCACAATAGCAGGTGTAGTGGGGATATTCGACACAGGTTGGATTGGTTGCATTGAATATACAACCCTTGGTTGCTATGGTAGTATTGGTACCCAACCACTGGATGTAATTCTAGTTTGACCTGAATTTTGTTGTAAACTCTCATATGGTTGTTCCCCAAGAGGGAATAATGAAAAAGCATACTTCCCTCCATATGGCGGCAGTCTAGTGTTCAAAGGGTATATCGGTCTTTGAGGACTGGTCTGCCCAAATTGATAATGGCATGCAGGATAAATTTGCTGAGTTTTAGCATAAGTAATACCAGATGTGACTCTGGATGAATAAATAGGAGCAAAAGATGTTGCTAAAGCAGCCTCTAAGTGGGCTCCCGCTAGTGTTTGATAACTAGCTGGAACAGATGGTATACCAGCAAACATTGTAGGAGTGGCAACAGGAAGTTATACAGTAGCTATATCAGACAAAAGAGTCCTAGATGTTGATGGCTGCTCAGACATCTTTAGTCTATCCAAAATATTTCCTAGCGATTCGACAGGAACTTGTGATGAATGATGATTAAAAGAACCAAACTCAGGAGCAGAAGGATAAAAATGAATCCCAGTTCCCAAATGTAACGGGGTACTGGATGGAGGATCCTCTACTATCTCCTCTATAGCAATCAAACCAGGTGGAAGAGGTAGATCATCAGGTCCGTAAAATATTTTTGGGGCCGAAGAAGGTATAGCTTCTACAATGACAGATGCTGGAGGGGTGACACCTTCTAAATTCTGGAATTCAACTTCCAGATGTTCAGGTAAGTGAACTTCAGTCTCTGGATCAACTCTAGATGGAGTTGTTTTAGGTATAGAAGTGTTTTCCGTTACACTAGGATCAGTTCTAATGTCCTCTTGTAACCGCATAACCTCTTCTCTAAAGGCAGATGTACCAGAAATGATTGGAGTAACTGTAGTCAGTGATGATGTTGAAACAAAAGTTTCAAATAAACCAGATGAATTGGACTCAGTTAAACGAGACTGTTTTTCTCGGAATGGCTTTGTTTCCAGAGTCAAAGATGGTTGACTCACTAGTCTCCACAAACGAAGGGGTTTTGATTGACTTTCTTCCACGATTGAAGATTACTTGATCAACTCAAAATTAAGGGGAAAATAATGTTATTCCGAAATCAATTAATTTTATTGACACTTTGACACAACTTTGCTTTTTCAATTTTTAAGAGTTGAGAAAAAGCTAAAGATGACTCTAGTCTCCTTTGATTTTTAATGAGCCTGAAGTGATAAGTGATCAGATGGACCTTTTGTTTTAGAGAGTCGAAAAGGAATGAAAGTGACAACTCTAGAAAATCTAGATAGGGGGATTACCAAACCAATCAAAAAACTACAATATACACCTTGGTGATAAATTAAAGAGAAATTACCAAGGACTTATGTATGGCAGTCAATCTTCCCGAATGTTGTGTTCAGTGCATTGCGATCGATAGGGTGGCAGACACGACTTCCTATGGATAAAGGATATAAGCCTATTGTGGTCTCCCAATATATACGCGACGGTGCGGGGAGCACAAGTCCATGCTAGTACTTGTCGTTTCAAGGAGGAGGAATCACCCAACCTTTGATGAAAATGATAGTTACTAGTTTTTACGACGTCAGAACACATCTCTAGCCTAGACCTCTAGATGTGTTGCGTTAGGTTCGAAAGCGTTGTTAGGTTCATTGAGATTTAGAGTTGATGTTGTTTAAATTTTTCCTTTGAATGGTTCACCGCATGATGCAGATTTGAAATTCCTAAAAATGCAATCTAGAATGATAAACAATCGTTGTTCATTTTGAGCAATGAAACTCCTAGCTACTAGGGAAAGAAAATTATGATTCTTTCAAAAAAAGAGCAAAGAGCACACACTAATGCACTTTCCCAAATCATTTTTCACACACAAACTAAATGCAAATGCAAATGCATGTATTTGTTTTTCATTCCCCTTAATGTGAAAAATGCCAAAAAGGAGAGCTAAATGTAGTAAAGATCTGAAATATTTCTTTCAAAGCGACATTTCGACAATTTCTTTTTCAAAATAGATAGGAACACTAAATGACACTTTTCAATTTCGAATAGAAAATTCTTTCGACACTTCGAATACCAATAAATCAAATCAAATACATGACAAAAAGTTCAATCGACTATCCAGGGAAGGAAGAATCCATGACACTTCTCTTTTTGACACAAAACGACAGTAACGACACTTTTTGTACCAAAATGACAGTTCGATTTAAGCAACTTTTTGACAAAGGACTGTAAATGATGCACAAATACATAAAAACATTTACTAATCCTAATGAGTGGACGCTGATCTATGTGATGCAAGCAGGCTTCAGTAATAAGGTATTGTTCATAAGCAGCAAAAAACAACTAAACAAAACTAAAAACAAGAACAAAAACCCCAAATTTCTAAAATGGAAATAGGTTCAGTCAGTGATCGCACCTGGGCTTCACAGAAATAGGGATGCATCACACTTTATAGACTTAAGAGGTGCGATGCATACTGGTTAACAATGACAAATAGTGCGATGGGCCAGGCAGCGCAACTGAAGTGGGTTTTGGCTCAAATTTACAGTTGTTTTTAGTGAGTTAAGCTGTGCTATGATGGACAGTCAAGAGAAAAGTACAGAGGAATGATCTTCAGAGGTTACTGAGCTATCGAAAGGGGATCTAGAATGCTTGTAAGTCAAATGTTCAATTCATAAACTAAACCAGAGATTGACTAAAGCAACGTTTATATACTATGCAATTACAGAGCAAGAGCAGTTTGAAGGCTACCTGGCTGACTTCAGGCTTTGTCTATCATTTATAAAATAAACAATAATAACTATCAAACGTCTATTCGATCCCCAGTGGAGTCGCCTTTTTGTTTCTGGGAAAACTAGTCTCTTTTTGATCGACTAGCCCTCTAGGTTTGGTAGCTACCCTAGAAACAACAGTTCAAAGTAATCCAATGATTTCTTTTATGCACAATAGATAAGAGAAGGATGAGAGGATGAACCTAGAACTTTTTCTTAATCCTTTGCTCAATCTTTCTCCCCCTTGACAGAGCTCACAACTCCTCTCCATACTTATCCCGCTTGAAGAGTACCTGTAGAAACACAGTAGCAAATAACCATCAAAGCATCTTGATCTATTGTAACATAAACACTACAGAATCAGATATATAATGAACATACATTGGCATTCACAATAAAATTCACAAGTGCACAATTATATAGAAGAAAACTTGAAGAACTTTATTAAATAGAAGGGAGAATTACAACCCAGTTGTCTGATCTAGCATCATCCTCCTAGCATCAATCCCTCTTCACCTCATGAAACAAAAAACCACACCAATAATACAATGCTCTTATCTCAAACACAAACTATCAGCACTTCCTTGCAATTCACAATATTCCAGCCCCTGTATCTCTTAGATGAGGGATCCATTTATAGATGTGTGCAAGGGTGTGAATCATCTCTGGGGTTTTGATTAGTGTCATTCCACTTGTTGCATTTGGTTCCACTTGGAGATTTCTTGGATCTCTTACTCATCCCTGGGCGAATTCAGAGAGGCAAGTGTCATAGGAGAAGTTTCTAGAAGATTCCCTGAGCATCCACTCAGAAAACTGTTTATGACATTTGTCCATCCTCGCTCATCACATCCTACAGAAGGCCTTATCAGTATGCATCACACCTGGCTAGTGTAGAAGTCAGTATGCATCGCACCCTGGCAGTGGAGCAATTAGTATGGTCTAGTTTAGGCCAATTCTAGATGGTTTTTCAGGTGGAACTTTTGGGGAATGATGTAATCAGATGACCATGATATTTTAGGGTATGAAACAACACTTTTAGGGGTTGAAGAGCCCTAGTTTATTGACATATAAGATTGGGGTTGAAGTGCCCAAATATGTCTATAACACATGGGGACTTGCATGAAGAAATATATATGGAACAAACTCCTGGATTTATATAAATAGACTGCATCCTTGTATGTCGGCTTAAAAAATCCCTTTATGGTCTCAAGCAAGCCCCTCGGGCTTGGTATACCAAAATGAATAGCTTTCTTTTAGATACTGGCCGTGCTAGGTGTCATTTTGGCAATAATGTCTAAACCAAGAAAGTGGGTAAGTCTCTTATCATTATTATTCTTTATGTTGATGATATTATTCTTACTGGTTTTGATCCAAACCTTATAAACCATGTGAAGTCTAGCCTTAAAAAGTAGTTTGAAATGACAGACTTAGGACACTTGCATTATTTTCTTGGTCTTCAATACTTGCAATCCAAAGAAGGTATATCCCTTTCCTAGTCCAAGTATGCCTATGATATTCTACGCCACTTTCACATGGAAGACTGTAAGCCAACCCCTTCCCCCTTTCAATCTGGAGCCAAATTTTCAATCACTTGTACTTCCCCTCAAGTTGATGCAACCTTATACCATCAACTTGTTGGAAAGATTTTATATCTGACCCATACTGGTCCTAACCTTTCCTTTGTTGTTGGCATTGTTGCTCAGTTTATGAAAAAACCACATGAAATTCCTTGGAAAGAAACTAAAAGAATACTTCTTTATGTTTGAGGTACATTTTATTTTGCGATTCATTACAGTGCAGAAGCATCTCCTCTATTGGTTGGTTTCACTGATTCTAATTGGGCTGGTGACCCTGATGATCGGAAGTCTACTAGAGATTATGTCTTCACTCTTGGTTCTCTACCTATTACATGGGCTTGTACAAAAAAAGTGCCATTTCTCTTTCTTCCACAGAAGCAGAGTGTCGTGGCATCGTTGAAACTATTAAGGATGCCTTGTGGCTTCATCAGATCCTATCAGAGTTTGGTTTTCAATACCAACATCATACTACACTTTGGTGTGATAATCAAAGTGTCATTTAACTATGCAAATATCTAGTCCAACATGAGCGCAACAAACACATTGAACTACACATGCACTTCATTGGAAAGCTCATTCATGACCATGTTCTTGAAGTGAAATATTGTTCAAATGATGATCAAGTTGAAAACATATTTACAAAGGCTCTCGCAAGGGAAAAGTTTACTAAACTTCAATTTATGGTTGGAGTTCAAGAAGTTGTCACTAAGGGGGGATATGATCTAATGCCTCCTACCTTCTACTATTGTGTCATCTTTGTACATCCTTCAATCCTATCCTAATTTTTTCTTGGGGGGATGTTAGGATATTTTGACACATAGGAAATAATTAGGTACAACTTGGTCTAGTGCATAGTTAGGTAAAGTGTGTTTCTTTAGTATGTACTTTTTGTAACTTACAATCCGATGATCACGATATGTTCTAGACATGATATGATATGACAGCTGATTCTCTCCTCGGTATTACCAACGCTTAATCCATGTCTTAACACCCGATTGGTCCATGGTCTCTATTTAAAGAGCATGAAGGGTCATTTGTTAGGTGACCGTTCATGAGAGAAGCTTATGTAAATTTTATTTCTTTTACATTAATAATTGCATGAAGTGGCCGAGTTGGCCCAGGCTGTGGATTGTTTCCCTATTTGAGGGCTTTAACCACATAAAGAATATTGGTGTACTTATATGTGATATGTTTGTGAGCGGTGTCCTTTGGTGTTCTATCTAAGGAACTTACCCTATAAATTCTTACAGGAAGAAGGAGTAAGCTCATGAAAGCGAGATGTGAAACCTTCAATTTAATGATGCATGTAAGTTCACCCCTAGTAGATTCAATCTTGATAATAAGTTACCCATCTTCAAAATTGAGCCCACTAACATGGCACAAGGATCCAGACAGCTCATGAAGGTCGAAAGACAATCCTTTCTTTCCATTGGCGAGGGCTAGACTTGGGAGCCCAGAATATATAAAGCCCATAATTTATAGTACTTAGAATTTTAAAATGGATAGCCCAAGAGCCAACAGAGAAGGGAGCCAATACATCAAAACATAGATAAGAGAAGCCCAACCACACCTCCAACCATCAATGTACCTTACACCACCATTCATCCCGTAGATGAGGATGCCCTCATGAACAAAGAGAAATCACATAGTTGCTGCAATAGGGGAAATATGAAGCCCATCCCATAGACGAAGAGGGAAAGAAGAGTTCATAAATAGAGCTTACCTCCCTCTACCACAAATAATCCTCCTATCCTTGAGGCCCCAATTAATGACCTTCCAAACTAAAAAGTCGCTTAGGAGCCAAGAAACAACCAACAAACAAAGGAGCCAATATAGCTGGGGGAAGCCCAAAAGTTACAATGCCTAGAACTCCAAAATGGATAACACTGTAGCCAACTAAAATAAGAGCTAATCCAACTACAAAGATAACAACCCCTCATCCAACCACCAATTAGCCTCACCCTGCCACTTATTCCATGAAGGAGGAAGATCCAATGTAACTAGAGGAATCACAAAGGCACCACCACAAAGGCGAGAAGAGCCCAACCTTAAAAACCATTGAAAACTAAGAAAAAAAGAAGAAACTAAACACATAGTTAATCTCCTTTGCCCACCGAGACTTGTCCCACCACCAAGGCCCCAATTAACCACCTTTAGGAATTAACAAACATGCCCCAAACAAAAGAGATCCCTTCATCACAATCATAGTGAATGAACACGAGCTAGGGAAGAGCTAACTACCCCCAACCTTCTTCTAGCCACCCAAAACCCAACAATGAGGTGACACAAAACCCACCAAAGAGACCATCTAGCAAAAATATCCCAAACAAGGAGGAAGAGCACTCTGAGGGCCGCTAATAAGAAGGAATCATCACAAATAATGACATAATTTAGAGCCCAAAATAAACTACTAAGAGCATCTAATAGAATTGAAGAGAGAAACCACTTTGAATGTTAGGAGAAAATTAGAAACAACCATTGTACCTAGTGTAGCACAGGATTCTGGTTGAAACCTATGCAATTCAACCGTCGAAAGCGATTACCTCTATCCATCAGACTCCTAACTTGGAGACCTATGATTGCATTCTCCCTAACGTCGAGCCTCAAACAATTAAGTTAAATTCCAATGCATTCAACATGCTTGAACTTCTTAAGCAAACCGTTCATTCCCTGCCTTTGTCCTTACATCTGGGCCTTGAGGATTGTCTTAATGGCCACATAAACCATCATTAATTCTAGTTAGAGACGTGTTGCTACAACTGAATGCACTCACTAAGTGGGATGGTGCCAAATTTCCCCCATCCACACACGTCACTCCATTTAAAAATATTAAACAAAATATTGCTAAAATAATAAATTTAAATTGTTAAATTTATATAAATTAAATGTTGGAGATCAGATGCACAACAGAATCAACTAAATACTCAGCAAATAAAACAAGCACATAAGACATAGAGGTTTGACATGGTTCACCCAACCAATCTGGGCTACATCCACACAACATAGGCATCGGCAATTCTTTATTAATCAAACAGGAGATTACATAATTAAATCCTCACAAAATCTCACCATCAAACACTCCATATGGACATATTATTTATAGCAAAGATAATCTAACTGCCTCATAAAGCCTCTCACATCAAATTTAGGATGCATTAACTCCCTCCCAACAAACTGGAGCTAATCTAGGAACTAATTCCTATTGTTGTCATCTACTGAGATTTTTTCCTATTTTACATACATGCCCTGTTTCTTTATTACTTTATCTTTTTTGCAAGCCAAGAGAAGCCAAACACTAGCGTAGCTTCTCTAACAAAACTAGTTTCGTGAACATGTCTGCACAATTCTCCTTTGTATTCACCTTTTCAAAAGAGACTCCCCTTTCAATGATAATTTGTCTTACAAAATGGTACTTGATCGGTATATGCTTTGATTTACTATGATAGGCTGGATTCTTAGCCAAATGTATTGCACTTTGACTGTCACAAAATAACTTGATGCTGTCCTGCAACCTACCAAATTCACCAAACAAACCTTTCAACCAAATCTCTTCTTTGCAAGCATGAGAAGCAACAATGTTTTCTGCTTCAGTAGTGGATAAAGCAACAATATTCTGTAGCTTTGACATCGAGCTGATAGCTCCACCTGCAAGAGTAAAGACGTACCCTGAAGTTGACCTTCTCTTATCCAAATCACCTGCGAAATCAGAAGCAACATATCTGCAAACAAATTCACTACTCTTATTGTAAGTGATATAATAACTACTTGTGCCTCGCAAATACCGAAGCACCCATTTCACTGCTGACCAGTGTTCTTTACTCGGATTTGCCATGTACCTGCTGACAACCCCAACTGCATGTGAAATATCTGGTCGAGTACAAACTATCGCATACATTAAACACCCTACTACATTGGCATATGGAATTCGAGACATATAATCCTTTTCTTCATCTGTATTAGGACATAAACTTGAAGAAAGCTTAAAATGGGAAGCTAAAGGGACGAACACAGGCTTCACATTATTCATACCAAATCTCAAAAGTATTTTCTCAATATACTTTTGTTGTGATAGCCATAACTTACCATTGCTCCTGTCTCTCAAAATCTCCATGCCCAAAATTTGTCTTGCTGCTCCTAGATCTTTCATATCAAATGTCCTTGCCATCTGAGCCTTCAACCTGTTGATTTCTTCTATGATTTTGCTTGCTAAAAGAATATCGTCAACATACAATACTAAGATAATTAATATGCCATTTTTCAATTGTTTAAAATAAACACAATGATCATATTCACTTCTAACATATTTCTGACTCAACATGAAAGAATCAAACTTCTTATACCACTGTCGAGGTGACTGCTTCAGGCCATATAATGAATTCTTGAGCCTGCAGACAAATTTCTCATTGCGATGCTGAACAAACCCTTCCGGTTGTTCCATATATATTTCCTCATCTAAGTCTCCATGTGGAAATGCAGTCTTAACATCTAATTGCGGCAACTCTAAATCAAGAAAAGCCACTAATGCTAACACAATTCTAATTGAAACAATTTTAACCACTGGTGAAAAAATCTCATGAAAGTCAATACCGGCTTTCTGAGAAAACCCTTTTGCAACCAGCCGCGCTTTGTACCTGTCTTCTGTATCATTCACACCTCGTTTCAACTTGAAAACCCATTTACACCCCACAATTTTCTTGCCTTTCGGAAGCTCAACCAGATCCCATGTGTCGTTCTTACTTAAGGCCATCATTTCGTCCTTCATGGCTGCTTTCCACTTGTCACTTTTCGAACCTTCTATTGCTTCCTGATAGCACAGAGGTTCATTGTCATTAGCAGTAAATGCAACAGAAGTGACATAATCATCATACCTTCTCGGTGGCCGTTTGATTCTTGTCGACCTCCTTAAGGATGTTTATGGCGCTTCCTTGATTGGCTGACTACCATCTGTAGGAACTTCTTGTCGATCAGTATCTGAAACCTGTTCATGATCTAAACCTGAACCATGTTCATGTTCTGATTTTGTAACCTGTTCATGACTAGTATCTGAACTATGGTCATCATGACTATCATTAGAAATGCTATCAAACTGAATGTGCTAAAAGTCAGATACATCATCCTGTTTCAATCTACTATCTACATCTAACTGTACAAGAGAGGATTCATTAAACTTTACATCTCTGTTGATGATGATTTTGCGGCTAGTAGGATCCCACAATCTATATCACTTTGTTCCAACACCATACCCAACAAAGATATACCTTTTAGACTTTGGATCTAACTTAGTTTGCTGATGTTTAGGCACTAGAGCATATGCATCACAACTAGACACTCTGAGTTTAGAATAGTCACAAGGGTGTCCTTTCCATACCTCTTGCGGAATCTTGCAGTCTATTGTCGTCGATGGAGATTGGTTTATCACATAACACGCTGTTGCCACTGCTTTCGTCCACAACTCCTTTTGCAACCCGGCGTTACTCAGCATACTCCTTGCTCTCTCTAGAAGAGTCCTGTTCATTAGTTCAACAACTCCATTTTGTTGAGGAGTATAAACCGTGGTCTTATGTCTCTCGATCCCTGCATCCTTGCAATAGATGTCAAACTCCTTAGAAGTAAACTCACCACCATTGTTAGCTCTTAAACATTTTATTGTTCTACCAGTGTTGTTTTCTACCAATGCTCTAAACTGCTTGAAAACTGAAAAAACATCAGACTTCATTTTCAACATGTAGACCCACACCTTCCTAGAAAAGTCATCAATAAATGATACAAAATAAGACGAACCACCATATGAGAGTTGTAGGGGCTAGTCCCCAAACATCTGAATGTATATAATCAAGTATGCCTTTACTAGTATGTTTGCCTGTTTTAAACTTTTGTTTACTTTGTTTTCCAAACAGACAATGCTTACAGAAATCTAATTTTCCAGACTTTAGATTTGGAAGTAACTTGCGATCAGACAAAATTTTCAACCCTCTTTCACTCATATGCCCCAATCTTTGATGCCATAAGTGAATGGAACTACTGTCATGTTTCGACACTGTAGACACAACATCTGACCTTTACCATCCTTGCTAAACGAAATAGATTTCCCTACTTTCTTAGCTTTCATAACTAGTAAAATGCCTTTGTAAATTTTCATTACTCCACCTTGAATTACAATTTTATATCCATTTGAATCAAGTGCTCCTAATGAAATCAATTTTTTTCTTAAATTTGGTACATGCCTCACATCAGTTAATATTCTAGCTGTCCCATTAAACATTTGTAGTTGTATGCTCCCAATCCCCACAATATTACATGTTACATCATTACCCATGTAGACAACTCCATCATTAATTGATTTATATTCCTTAAACCATTCTTTATGGATACACATGTAGTTTGATGCACCAGAATCTAACAACCAATGTTGACCATGATTTGACACATTAACTGATAATACTTCATCACTCATACTTGAACTAGATGTCGAACCTATATCTGTCGCATTTTCCTCCTTCTTTGTCGAAGAATATGCTTTTGAAGTTTGCTGCTGTCGCTTCCAGCAGTCCTTCTTTAAATGCCCTGATTTGCCACAAAACCAGCACTTTAGCTTACTCTTCTTCCCTTTCGACTTTGAACGTGAGTTGCTCGGCTTCCTGGGGCGTCTTTCTTTCGAACGACCTCTAACCATCATAGCTTCTGATGTAGAGGTTTCGGAATCGACTCTCCTTGTTTCTTCCGATAATAAGGATGCAACCTACATCATCAAAACTCAATAGTTCTGATGAACTAAAGACTTATAGAATAACAAAAATGATCCGACCGGGCAACCGAGCACAATAAAGTAATAGCTTTATCCTCGGATGGAATTTTTACTTCTATACTTTGTAATTGCACAAGAAGAGTATTAAAAACATTTAAATGATCAGCAATCGATGTACCTTCCTTCGTTCGCAAACTGTACAACTGTCACTTCAGGAGAATCCTATTGATTAAGGATTTGGTCATGTACAGTTTCTCTAGTTTCGTCCACAAACCAGCAGCTGTTGTCTCCGACACGATATTAAACAGGACATCATCAGCTAGACACAATCGAATAGCACTTATCGCTGTTTCATCCATCTCGGCCCACTCATTATCTATGATGTTGTAAGGCTGTTTGGATTTGCCCAACAACGCCTTTGCCACACCATGTTGGACAAGCAAATCATGCATCTTCACCTTCCAAATCTCGAAATTATTTTTGCCATTAAACTTTTCAATTTCAAACCGGGCACTTTGAGTTTTCGCCATCTTGTATCAACCAAAAAAGCACAATAATCTCCAAAAAACCAACTTTCAATAAATGAAGTTTGTGTTTAAAAAATGCCTTTGCCTTTAAAAACAAACAAACATCTGCCCTTTTTATTTCACATACAAATTTCTGCCATATGCACTTATATTCCTGTTGTTTTTTTTTTTTTTGTTTAAAAAAAAACAAACTTTTGCTTTAAACAAATTTTTTTTCCTTTTACTGTGTGAATTGCAGATATTTAAAAAACCACCGCTTAAATATTTAAAAAAAAAAAATTTGCCTGCTTTAGTCCCTGTTCTCACTGGGATACGTTCTGATTTCGCAGTTCAACGATCTCCGCCTACCAATCCACAGGTGGGTGAGGGCACTGGCTCTTCTAAACGCGTCTGTATTTTCGTCCCTTGACTGCGGTGGCCATTAACATCATTAATGCCATTACCACCGCCAACACGCGCATCGCCTTCTTCGCCATCGCCTCTGCTCTCTACAATGTCTAATGGTGACAACTACTTTGTACTCGATTTTCTAAAAAACAATCTTCCACAGTAAGACTTAAAACGCTGAATACATTACCAAGTAGCGGAATAGACATGGCGCTCCATGGTAACTAGCAAGCAGGACACGTCTCTTGCTGTATATTTTTCTTCTTCTGAAACATTTGCGTGCTAATAACTCTGATTTGCGTCCCTAAAATAACTCTGAATTGCGTCATTAAAAATAAGTCTGATTTGCGTGCCAAATTGCGTTACATTGGAATGAAAATATCAGGGTGGCGTTCCAAGACTAGGTCCTCCACGCAACAATAAAAAAAGGCTCCACGCAGGTCGTAATACCGCCACGCAAGTAAGGCTCCAGCACTTTGCTACGCCATTCAACGCAACACTCTTTGTGGCATACACAGGACTCCAGTCACGTTGCTTCACGCAGAAGGCACCAAGCACCTTCAACGCAACTCGACACAGTTGAACAACAGTTCAACCACGCCTCCAGCAAGTAATCTCAGCACTATTCAATGCACCTCCACTCCTTTGCGCTCCACCTCTAGTACGCAAGTCCAACTCGCCTCCAACTGCTCTGATACCACTTGTTGGAGATCAGATGCACAACATAATCAAC
>APFE031108601.1:33131-96881 GCA_000404065.3 Pinus taeda
CGCATACATTAAACACCCTACTACATTGGCATATGGAATTCGAGACATATAATCCTTTTCTTCATCTGTATTAGGACATAAACTTGAAGAAAGCTTAAAATGGGAAGCTAAAGGGACGAACACAGGCTTCACATTATTCATACCAAATCTCAAAAGTATTTTCTCAATATACTTTTGTTGTGATAGCCATAACTTACCATTGCTCCTGTCTCTCAAAATCTCCATGCCCAAAATTTGTCTTGCTGCTCCTAGATCTTTCATATCAAATGTCCTTGCCATCTGAGCCTTCAACCTGTTGATTTCTTCTATGATTTTGCTTGCTAAAAGAATATCGTCAACATACAATACTAAGATAATTAATATGCCATTTTTCAATTGTTTAAAATAAACACAATGATCATATTCACTTCTAACATATTTCTGACTCAACATGAAAGAATCAAACTTCTTATACCACTGTCGAGGTGACTGCTTCAGGCCATATAATGAATTCTTGAGCCTGCAGACAAATTTCTCATTGCGATGCTGAACAAACCCTTCCGGTTGTTCCATATATATTTCCTCATCTAAGTCTCCATGTGGAAATGCAGTCTTAACATCTAATTGCGGCAACTCTAAATCAAGAAAAGCCACTAATGCTAACACAATTCTAATTGAAACAATTTTAACCACTGGTGAAAAAATCTCATGAAAGTCAATACCGGCTTTCTGAGAAAACCCTTTTGCAACCAGCCGCGCTTTGTACCTGTCTTCTGTATCATTCACACCTCGTTTCAACTTGAAAACCCATTTACACCCCACAATTTTCTTGCCTTTCGGAAGCTCAACCAGATCCCATGTGTCGTTCTTACTTAAGGCCATCATTTCGTCCTTCATGGCTGCTTTCCACTTGTCACTTTTCGAACCTTCTATTGCTTCCTGATAGCACAGAGGTTCATTATCATTAGCAGTAAATGAACTGAAAGTAACATAATCATCATACCTTCTCGGTGGCCGTTTGATTCTTGTCGACCTCCTTAAGGGATGTTTCTGGCGCTTCCTTGATTGGCTTTGACTACCAATCTGTAGGAATTCTTGTCGATCAAGTATCTGAGACCTGTTCCATGATCTAAACCTGACCCTGTTCATGTTATGATTCTGAACCTGTTTCATGACTAGTATCTGAACTATGGTCAATCATTGACTTACATTAGAAATGCTATCAAACTGAATGTGCTAAAAGTCAGATACATCATCCTGTTTCAATCTACTATCTACATCTAACTGTACAAGAGAGGATTCATTAAACTTTACATCTCTGTTGATGATGATTTTGCGGCTAGTAGGATCCCACAATCTATATCACTTTGTTCCAACACCATACCCAACAAAGATATACCTTTTAGACTTTGGATCTAACTTAGTTTGCTGATGTTTAGGCACTAGAGCATATGCATCACAACTAGACACTCTGAGTTTAGAATAGTCACAAGGGTGTCCTTTCCATACCTCTTGCGGAATCTTGCAGTCTATTGTCGTCGATGGAGATTGGTTTATCACATAACACGCTGTTGCCACTGCTTTCGTCCACAACTCCTTTTGCAACCCGGCGTTACTCAGCATACTCCTTGCTCTCTCTAGAAGAGTCCTGTTCATTAGTTCAACAACTCCATTTTGTTGAGGAGTATAAACCGTGGTCTTATGTCTCTCGATCCCTGCATCCTTGCAATAGATGTCAAACTCCTTAGAAGTAAACTCACCACCATTGTTAGCTCTTAAACATTTTATTGTTCTACCAGTGTTGTTTTCTACCAATGCTCTAAACTGCTTGAAAACTGAAAAAACATCAGACTTCATTTTCAACATGTAGACCCACACCTTCCTAGAAAAGTCATCAATAAATGATACAAAATAAGACGAACCACCATATGAGGTGTAGGGGTGGTCCCCCAAACATCTGAAGGATATAATCAAGTATGCTTTTTAGTTAATGTTTGCCTGTTTAAACTTGTTTACTTTGTTTCCAAACGACAATGCTTAACAGAAATCTAACTTTCCAGACTTTTGATTTGGAAGTAACTTTCGATCAGCTCAAATTTTTCTCTGTTCCACTCATATGCCCATCTTGATGCCATAAGTGAATGGAACTAACTGTCATGTTCAGACACTGTAGACCACAAATTGGCCCTGTCCCTCCTTCTAACTGAAATAGATTTCCTACTTTCTTAGCTTTCATAACTAGTAAAATGCCTTTGTAAATTTTCATTACTCCACCTTGAATTACAATTTTATATCCATTTGAATCAAGTGCTCCTAATGAAATCAATTTTTTTCTTAAATTTGGTACATGCCTCACATCAGTTAATATTCTAGCTGTCCCATTAAACATTTGTAGTTGTATGCTCCCAATCCCCACAATATTACATGTTACATCATTACCCATGTAGACAACTCCATCATTAATTGATTTATATTCCTTAAACCATTCTTTATGGATACACATGTAGTTTGATGCACCAGAATCTAACAACCAATGTTGACCATGATTTGACACATTAACTGATAATACTTCATCACTCATACTTGAACTAGATGTCGAACCTATATCTGTCGCATTTTCCTCCTTCTTTGTCGAAGAATATGCTTTTGAAGTTTGCTGCTGTCGCTTCCAGCAGTCCTTCTTTAAATGCCCTGATTTGCCACAAAACCAGCACTTTAGCTTACTCTTCTTCCCTTTCGACTTTGAACGTGAGTTGCTCGGCTTCCTGGGGCGTCTTTCTTTCGAACGACCTCTAACCATCATAGCTTCTGATGTAGAGGTTTCGGAATGCGACTTCCTCCTTGTTTCTTCGAATAATAAGGATGCAAACTACATCATCAAACTCAATAGTTTCTGATGAACTAAGACTTTATAGAAGTAACAAAATGATCCCATGACTCGGGCAACGAGCACAATAAAGTAATAGCTTTATCCTCGGATGGAATTTTTACTTCTATACTTTGTAATTGCACAAGAAGAGTATTAAAAACATTTAAATGATCAGCAATCGATGTACCTTCCTTCGTTCGCAAACTGTACAACTGTCACTTCAGGAGAATCCTATTGATTAAGGATTTGGTCATGTACAGTTTCTCTAGTTTCGTCCACAAACCAGCAGCTGTTGTCTCCGACACGATATTAAACAGGACATCATCAGCTAGACACAATCGAATAGCACTTATCGCTGTTTCATCCATCTCGGCCCACTCATTATCTATGATGTTGTAAGGCTGTTTGGATTTGCCCAACAACGCCTTTGCCACACCATGTTGGACAAGCAAATCATGCATCTTCACCTTCCAAATCTCGAAATTATTTTTGCCATTAAACTTTTCAATTTCAAACCGGGCACTTTGAGTTTTCGCCATCTTGTATCAACCAAAAAAGCACAATAATCTCCAAAAAACCAACTTTCAATAAATGAAGTTTGTGTTTAAAAAATGCCTTTGCCTTTAAAAACAAACAAACATCTGCCCTTTTTATTTCACATACAAATTTCTGCCATATGCACTTATATTCCTGTGTTTTTTTTTTTTTTTGTTTAAAAAAAAACAAACTTTTGCTTTAAACAAATTTTTTTTCCTTTTACTGTGTGAATTGCAGATATTTAAAAAACCACCGCTTAAATATTTAAAAAAAAAAAATTTGCCTGCTTTAGTCCCTGTTCTCACTGGGATACGTTCTGATTTCGCAGTTCAACGATCTCCGCCTACCAATCCACAGGTGGGTGAGGGCACTGGCTCTTCTAAACGCGTCTGTATTTTCGTCCCTTGACTGCGGTGGCCATTAACATCATTAATGCCATTACCACCGCCAACACGCGCATCGCCTTCTTCGCCATCGCCTCTGCTCTCTACAATGTCTAATGGTGACAACTACTTTGTACTCGATTTTCTAAAAAACAATCTTCCACAGTAAGACTTAAAACGCTGAATACATTACCAAGTAGCGGAATAGACATGGCGCTCCATGGTAACTAGCAAGCAGGACACGTCTCTTGCTGTATATTTTTCTTCTTCTGAAACATTTGCGTGCTAATAACTCTGATTTGCGTCCCTAAAATAACTCTGAATTGCGTCATTAAAAATAAGTCTGATTTGCGTGCCAAATTGCGTTACATTGGAATGAAAATATCAGGGTGGCGTTCCAAGACTAGGTCCTCCACGCAACAATAAAAAAAGGCTCCACGCAGGTCGTAATACCGCCACGCAAGTAAGGCTCCAGCACTTTGCTACGCCATTCAACGCAACACTCTTTGTGGCATACACAGGACTCCAGTCACGTTGCTTCACGCAGAAGGCACCAAGCACCTTCAACGCAACTCGACACAGTTGAACAACAGTTCAACCACGCCTCCAGCAAGTAATCTCAGCACTATTCAATGCACCTCCACTCCTTTGCGCTCCACCTCTAGTACGCAAGTCCAACTCGCCTCCAACTGCTCTGATACCACTTGTTGGAGATCAGATGCACAACATAATCAACTAAATACTTAGCAAATAAAACAAGCACATAAGACACAGAGGTTTAACGTGGTTCACACAACCAATTTGGGCTACGTCCACACAACATATGCATCGACAATTCTTTATTAATCAAATAGGAGATTACATAATTAAATCCTCACAAACTCTCACCATCAAACACTCCGTATGGACATCTGATTTATAGCAAAGAGAATCTAACTGCCTCATAAATCCTCTCACATCAAATTTAGGATGCATTAACTCCCTCCCAACAAACTGGAGCTAATCTAGGACTAATTCCTATTGTTGTCACTACGTTGAGATTTTTGCGTATTTTTAGATACAACAGAAAAATCTCACCATTAAATATCACGTAAAATTTTAGATTACGACTATTTATATATTAAAAATAAAATTTTAGAAATTTTAAAATAACAATTATAGCCCAATTTTTAATTAAAAATCAAACATAAAGACAAATAAACTTAACATAATTAATGTAGGTGTATGTTTAATTTAAAATCTTTGAAATAATATTATATTATATAAAATCTCAATCTAATTATAACGAAAAATGAGTAATTTAGAAAAAATAAAAGTTGGAATAACTTTCAATGCAAATGGAACAAACATAGAAAGGGGAGGGGACGGGAGGGGAGTCAAAATTGAAGTTGAAGGTGTAAATAAAGGGCATATATTAATATTGCTTACGTGGGTTGTAAGTAACAGTGGGCTTGAAGGGAAGGTACAACAATTGTATGGACATGCCACCCCATCAGTAGATGTGTACAAAAAGTGTCCGTGCATTGCATACATGAAAGGGGTCCACGCCACATGAGTAAAAAACATGTTACTCACCAATACACACAAACGTTAATATCTACTTTTTGCTGGGCTTACAAACACTTCTTAGAAGATATTTAAAGTGACATATGACAGTTATGCTGGAAAGTCAACTTAAGGTCACATAAATTGGTTTTTCTGCTTTGTTTTGTTTTTGTTTTTTTAAATTTAAATAAAGGGTATGCTATAGGTTTTATTAATATTATAAAATTAAGTGATGATAATGATTAATGTTGAGTAATATTAAATTTTGATTTATTAGACTTAAAAAATAAATCATTTAGTTTGATTTAAGATTTTATTCTTATGTTTAGTAATTTTGAAGAGAAGCTTTTTGAGCTCACTATAATTTGGATATCGTAAAAGGTTAGGAAGGTCAATATTGCAACAAAGATTATGAAACTGAGATCTAATGTGGTTGTACGCGAGGCACTCTAAGAGGAAGTGATTTTCATCCTCGATGTTCATATTTTCACAGAGATGACAAATCCTTTCCATCCTTTCCATCCATGGTGTTTTAGGAACTGCCCAACAACCCGTTTCACTATGGAACTCATGAGAGTTCGTTCTAACCTTGGCTATATTAATTTTCTTCTTTGAGCTAGTTAAAATAGAGAGATACTTTTGATCTTCTAGAATGAGGTTGATGACCTCCTTATAACATCTTAATTTTCTTTTAGCTACTAAATATATATAAGAATTTTTTAATAATATTTATTATTTTTCCTTATTTGATATATATTTGAAAATATTTTATAATTAAATATAAATATTTAATAGAATTATAATAAATTTTACTTAATTATAATAAGTTAATGAAATATGCCTTTAATTAGTATATTTTGATAAAAATTATATCTACATAAGAAATAATATTTCTATAATTTATTTTACCATTTACTCTCTAAAATTTTAAATTAAATTAATTTTATTTTATTTAAAAATTCTAATTTAAAAATGCTAAGTATAATTACTTCAACTTAATTTTTATTTATAAGAAAATTCATAAAATAAATATTACTTAAATGTACATCTTTAAAGTCATTGAGTTAAAAAATTGACTTATCAACTGATTTATTATATTTTAAAAATCTAATTTAAAAATTGACTTATGTATTAGCTTAACTTTAAATTATTTATTATATAAGAAAGAATAATATAAATAATTGGTGGTGGTGGTAGTGCCGCTGCTCAAAAAGCTTTTAGTTTGATTTAAGATTTTATTCCTATGCTCAAAAAGCTTGGAGAGAAGCCTCTCGAGCTCACTGTAATTTTGACAATGTAAAAGGCTAGGAAGGTTAGTATTGCCACAAAGATTTTGAAACTAAGATCTAATGCGGTTGTACGCGAGGCACTCCAAGAGGAACTGATTTTCATCCTCGATGTTCATATTCTCACAGAGATGGCAGATCCTTTCCATCCTTTTCATCCATGGTGTTTTAGGAACTACCCAACGACCCGTTTCACTATGGAGCTCATGAGAGTTTGTTCCAATCTTGGCTATATTAATTTTCTTCTTTGAGCTAGTTAAAATAGAGAGATAATTTTGATCTTCTAGCGTGGGGTTGATGACCTCCTTATAATATCTTAATATTCGTTTAGCTATTAAATATTTCTCACGCCACATTTTTTCTTTGAACTTAGAAGTAACATTATTTTTAATGTTATTAATGTTTTGCAATGCAACATTCTCGTCAATCTCCCAATGGTTTAACTAGGCCTTGGTGTCTTTATACCAACCTCGTTTGAGCCTTAGGTGGTTTTGGACGGAATTTAAAGCTAGCTTAGGAAGTCTATGGTCTCCTATGTCATTGAGTTTGTGCTTGTACAACAGAAGCCTAGTCATAGCGAGGCTCTCGATAAGAGAAATACCCACTTCTATAAGGAGAATAGGATAAGGTGTGTTGCTTTTAATTTTGAGGTTATATGTTATAAAACGATTCTATATTTGCTCAATCTTTCTCCAAGATTCTCTAGAGATGCTACAACCCCAAACCTCACATCCATATAAGATAACCGGAGTGACTAAAGTTTCAAAGAGGAACTTCTTTCTATCCCACATTACGAGGTTTGTCATTTTACAATTATTTTCAAGACCAAAATAAGCTTTCCATCCCCCATTAATCCTTTTCTCAATGCTATAGTTCCAATTGAGCTTGTGATGAATATCAATTCCTAAGTACTTGTAGGAAGACACTTCCTCCAAGTTACTATTGTCATACATAAAATTAACGTAAGTGTCCTTATTGGATTTGATAATCATAACTTTTGTTTTGTCAGTGTTAGTAATCATACCCATGGTAGAGCAAAAATCCTTAAGAAGTATAAGTTGTTTATCAAGATCAGATGGGCACCTTGCAAGAAGAACAATATCGTCAGTGTAGAGAAGAAGGGTGCCAACACATCCTTCTTCCTCTAAACAACCTTCTAGCTTGTTGATGTAAATTCCAAATAGGGTAAGGGAGAGGGGGAAACCTTGTTTAACTTCGATATTACACTTAATATCTTTTGACTGTTGACTACCCCTCATTTCTCTTTAACTTGGCAATTGCATTCTCATATAACTTTATAACGACAAGTATCAACTCAAAAGGAACCTTTAGCTCTTCTAATCTGTTCCAAAGGTTGTTTCTAGGAACTGTATCGAAAGCCTTTCTAAAGTCCACAAAGCAACAAAATAGATTGGATTTATCATTTCAACATTCCTCCACAATGATCCTAAGTGTAACGAGGTGGTTTGTTGTTGAGTGTTGCTTTCTAAAACATGCTTGGCCTCTAGCCCACTTACCTTCACTTTCAAACCATATTCTGAACTTCCTTTCCAAAATAATACCATATAACTTGGCTAGGAGAGGGTTGATCATAATTGTCCAATAATTAGAGGGGTTATTTGTATCCCCACTTTTAAAAATAGGGATAATGAGGCTTTAAGTCCATCGTTTAGGGAACCCTTGCTTGACCGTTTGATTGAAAAGGTTGTGAATGTGGGGGATGAGGACAAGACCTCTAATTTTTAAGATTTTCGCCTCGTAACCTGCAATGTCCCTAGCTTTCCCATTAGCCAAGCGATTAACCCCAAAATCAATGTCTTCTAATGAGAAAACTTCTTTCGTTGTGAGCATGGTTTCAAAGTTATCCATGACATTTGGAGATTCATAAAGCTTTTTAAGATATGAATTCTAGTCGTGTAAAGCAATTTTATTATTATCTTTAGTTTTCCTACTTAGAATCTGCCTCCAGAATTTCTTAGAAGCTACCTTAGAGAGGTGTAAGAGATTCTCTTGTCTTTTATGAATACACTGCCCTTTTTCCCTTTTAGTTAGGGCTTTGTATATTTTTATCTTGCCAGTTTTAAGAGATTCATCAACGACTTCCTTAATTGCTCTCCTCACACTTTTACAATATTTGTCATACCATGGGTTGGTTTTGCAATTTCTTTTATTACTTGAAACTTCAATTGAGAACTTGTTAATAGAATATGAGAGGGTTGTAGTAAAATTTATGATAGAGATCTTCTATGTTGTCTATACTAGATAAAGGAAGAAAATTAGTTTTTAATTCATTTAGAAATAGATATTTTTTATTTCTATCAAAGATTAACTTCTTTTGGCTATAAGGATTATCTTCTATGGGATATCTATGCATGACAAAATTGAAAGTTATAAATAAAGGCCTATGATCAGAGTCAAGCTCGTGGTCATTTAAGATGTCCAAATTTGTTATTTTGTTGTATAGAGGGAGATCAGAGATAACATAGTCTACCACACTCCTACCAAGCCCATGGATGCAGGTCATCTGGCTAAAATTGGGCCACTTCTTTAGACCGTTGAAAATTATGAGATCCTGAGCACTACAGAGCTTGACTAGCTCGAACCCAAACAAATTCTCCCTAAGGTCTTCAGAGCTCCTTTTGTACCGGCTAGCCAGAGGAAGGTCTTTATCTAACCAAAGAGGATTAGGGTTGGAATGATTGCTTAGAAGAATAGCTTGGTTACTTGAAGTTTGAGCATTAAAGTAACCCATTAAAAGGATATTGCCTTCATTCCTTAGGCTAGAAATATCATTCTTTAAACCATTGTAAGGACTATTTTTATCTAGATTCTTTTTCTTATAAAAGTTAGAATTGATGGGGGGAAATAACAGATTGCTATGTAGGTATTTTTATCATAAATGTCAGTAATTTCTATCCAACTATATTGGTGTTAAGGGACGTTTTTATAAACCCTAGCACGGGGAGAGATGTTCTTCTTAATGTAACAAGCTATACCCCCAATGCCTTTACGAGAGGATCACTTATTCCAGGTAGACCATAATGTAAAGCCATCTATGTTAGGGACCTTAGATTCTTCGTGCTCCCAAGTTTCAACAAGCAAAATAATATCAACATCATTCGAGATCCAACTTAGCTTGGGGCCTTTGTTCCATGGAAAGCCTCGACAGTTCCAAGAAAGAATCTGGAGCATGTTGAATTGCTATTTATTATTATCGTTTTGGTTTCTATCTTGAATAATGGCTTTTATATTTCTGATTATTGCCCATTTTCCTTTCTTCCTAGCTTCCTTTACCTTTTGAACCTCCTTTCTCAATTCTGCTTGATCTTCTGGAATGAGATCTTCATTTATAAATATTCTTGTTCCTTTTAGACTTAAGGTTTTACTAAGTATGTCATGCTTATGGTCAGTAGAGCTTGCCTTTATTCAAATCAACTTTCTTTTATTCTCAGTTAGTTTTCCCAACCTTGTTGCTTCTGTGAGACACGTTGCTTCAATTTGTAATCTGTTATGTAATTTTGATTGGGCTATGGATAAAGTATCCTTGTCTACCTCCTCTTTCAAACTAAAGATTATAAGGTTCAAGGCCCTTTTGTTACGCTCATGGTCTAATTCTATCAATTTTTCCATTTCATCTTTAATTGGTTTGATATCTAATTTACCTGCCACACTATTTAGGGTGAGGCGGTTATTAACTTTTTCTTCTAGCTCTTTAATCATGTCCTTCATTTTAAGACTCTCTAAAGTATCAACATATACTTGCTGGAATGTTTGGTTCATATCTTCGTTTTGTTTTTTTATAACCTGCAACCTAGTCTCCATTGCCTCCATCTTATTCTCCAATAGTTCTATTTTATTTTCTATTTGTTTTTGGATCTTGTCTTCAAGAGATGTGAATTTATTTTCCAGCATCAATGCTAACTCTATTTGTAGCTTGACTTCTCTTTCTTCTCTACATTTCTCTAAAGACTCTATATACTAATAGAGGCTCTGTAGAGTAAATGTGCTCCGTCTACCTTTGGTAATCTTTGATAATTGTGGCGAATTATTCATACTTGAAAATATATGAGCAGATATGTATTAGAAAAATATAAGGAATGTGTGCACCTGATATCGCAAGCCAAACCGCAGACGCACTGCCCTAGATTGTTTTTCTATTGTCACAGAGAGATCATGAATTATTACCGCAGAGAGATTGTAAATACATCACCCTAAATTATTAGCGCAGAGAGATCGTAAATACATCACCCTAAATTATTACCACAGAGAGATGTAAATACATCGCCCTCAATTATTAATCTTAAATGTACTTATCCAATCATTAACTAATTTTGAATCTATTGGTTATATAGGAAAGAATAATATAAATAAATGGTTTAAAGATTATTATTTAAATTTCTCTTATTAAAAGTTATTGTTTTGAGATAAATAAAAAAATGTTTACAATTTATATTTATTATTGAATTTAGGTTTTTGTGATCTATATTAAGAGTATTAAGATGATTTTCGGCAATAAATTTCGATGTGATCTTAATAATATATATTCATATTTTGTATAGATTGATTTAATATTTATAATAACAATAATCTTTTGTATGGATTGATTTAATATTTATAATAATCATAATTAATTAATAGATAAATGGTCTTTTTCGAGGTATTTTCTCGGTTAATTTTGATAAAAACCTTTTAGATATTTTAAAAAACTTTTAGTTTAAGTTTTTTAATCTACATAAGTCAAGTGCATTAAAAAATGCATTTTAAACAATAAGGAATCATAATCTTGCCTAAATTGTATTTGGAATTCCAATGGAAAATTCCATTTCATCTATTAGTTAGACTACACCTTTATAATATAATAAAAATATATATTTAATAACTATGGGGTCTCATACTTGTATGCTATGGGTCAAATTTCCACGGCTATCACTATAACCTATATGGATCAAATTCCCACGGTTATCACTTCAACCTTTAAGGGCTTGCTTGATATGGTCTTGTACTAGCATGATATAGGGTCAAGTTCCCACTATTGTTGCTATAAACTCTAAGTGAAATCACACACACCACACATACATGGTTCATGGGCTAAATGAAGATATTTGAACCTTAGAATTTATACTTTACATAATACTTTATAACACAACCATCACCAATTGAGATGCCCCAAAAGCATATAAAAAAATAAAATCAATTAAAAAAATATTTTAGAATCTTACTTAAAATGTAATAAATTTAAATTTAAAATATATCTATATGTAAATTTAAAATAAATTTTAAAGTTATAATTGATAACTCAACATTATATTTTTATAAAGTATTATTGTTAAAAATGGTATTATAGCTAAAATGGATAAGAGATGTAGAATTAAGATAGAAATACATTTGCACCGAGAAGCCCTCTACAACCTGGTATAAGGGAGATGTGTAGCAGTTAGATATTAGATATTAGACTAAACTTTTTTTAATTCAATTTTTTTTATATTGTAATTTTGTTTTTATTAATAAAATTAAGAACAAATTTTTTCAGGTAAAGGAAAATCATAATATACACATCATTACACTATATAACATATAAATAGCTATAAATTAAGATCTCTTTTGCCGTATAAATTAAAATAATGATTTCCTAACCATATTGAAATTTAATTAATAAGCATATAAAAATTTAATACTTACAATAAAACAAGATTCTTCATCATGAATATTCACCTCATTTTACATGGATACTATTAATTTCTAAATATGCATTATTACAGTACCATAGCTTATCAAATATATTGCATGCCCAAAAAACAAGTTATTTCAAAATCAAATATTTTGTAAATATTTTATTTTAATTTAATTTTATAACATTTTTTAAATTAAAACTCAATACTTACAATAAACTTACAATATAACTTATAAATAGGGTTTGTTACAATACTGTGGCCAATATGATCAATACCACTTGCCCAAAAATCATTACTCATTTCAAAATCAAAATATTTTATAAATATTTTATTTTAATTTTATTTTATAATATTTTTTAAATTAAATCTAAAAAGCTAAAATGTATTGGGAGGTGTTGTAATGTTTGTAAATGTCTGTAAAAAATTACATATGGGCTCAATTAAAAATATATAAAAAATTTAAAAGTAATTGCCTAAGACGTTTCTCCAACCATCCATGTAGATATTTATAATGTCCCATAAACATTTTGACTCAGTCAAAATAAGTTAAAAAAAAAACAAAAAACAAAAAACAAAAATAAAATAATAATGATAATTACTAATTAAAACATTTTGACTTTGTCAATTACATAAACTAGAATTAAATAAAATAAAAACAAAATATAATAATTAATAATTAATAATATTATAATTATAATTATAATTATGATGATGGTGATGATGATTAAGGTGCAGTTAGACCAATATGGTCTATTGAACTTTAAGGAAGTAAGTGATTAATTGAGATTCTTTAAAATTTTATTTCTATGAACCAAAGAAGGGACAAAAGCATACCTAGACCACTATAGTTTTGCTAACTTAACAAGTCAATAAGGTTGCTACCATGGCAAAGATTTTGAAAATTAGAACGGATGTGAGTAAGAGCTAGGCAATCCAAGAGAAAGTGCTTTTCATATTCAACCCTCTTAATATCGCAAAGGTGGAAAACACTTTTGTCCCAAGGTGTTTTAGGAATATTGCAAAGGTGATAAACTCTTTCGTCCCAAGGTATTTTGAGAATACAACAATGCCCAATTTCATTTTGAAGCTCATGAGAATTAGTCCTAATCTTGACATTGCTCATTTTCTTTATAGTACTAGTCAAGACAAAAATATATTTTTTGTTTTCGAGATTAGGGTTGATTACCTTTTTATAATACCTTAGCTTCATTTTTCCCTCTAACTTCTTATCGACCCACAACTTATCCTTAAATTTGGGAGTAATAATATTTTTGATGTTATCCTTATTCTTCAAGATGATCTCCTCCTTTACCCCCTAATGGTCAAGCGAAGACTGGGCATCCTTATGACAACCTAGATCCATCCATCTTAACTCTGAATCTACCAAGCATCGAGAGGGATCAAATCTCTTGAAATACAAACCTCCTTTGGAGTGAAAAGAGATTTGGTTAGTATTGATAGATCTGAAATTAAGATAAATCTAATTAGTATTATAATAATAATAATAATATAATTTTAAAATTACAATGAAAATAAACATCAAATTAATGTACGAAATCCTTTTGTTTATAAAAACATTCTATCTCCTATACTAATTTAATTACTAAAGTATATATAAAACTATATGTATTTTATTTTTTAAATTTAATCTTTTCAATATAATAATTATGGAAAAACCTACACTATCTAATAGTTAAATTAACCAAAATAAACCAAAATTGTTCTATTAATAATTTCATAAATATTCTCATTTTCCGAATTACAATTTTAATTATTTAAATACATTCAAAATCTCAAATTAATTTAAAATTATAATTTATAACTCTTAAACCCATGATTTTAATTTAACTGTATTTATTCCAAACTATTATGAGAATTGTAATTTTTTTGGGGAAGTTCAATGGCCACTTGTTACACATTGAATGTCATTGTCATAACTCATTTTCTGTAAAAGAAGGGTTAAATTTAATGTAATATGTGTAATGGCGTGTTCTATTATAATAACATTGACAACTATAATCATTTTTTATGTATTATAGTCCATGCTGGTTGGTCGAACTGAGAAAGTGAGAATATGTGATATGATTTGTGAGCACTTTACCCAACACATAAAAAAAAGTTCGCCACACATTATTATGTTACAGTTTGTTTAATCAATTATAAGATTTGAAAATTTGATAAAGAAAAGATAATATAAAAAATTATATTGTATAAATATATGCAATATAATACAATGAGTTTTATATCTATATATATGTTTTTTATAGAGTTCATACACAAAAAATAAATAAATATAACATATAAATGAAAATCATGAGTACATGAGTATTAAATATAATTTATAAGTTACCAAAAAAACTATTATGCAATAATTATTATACCACAAAATCTTTGTAATCACAATAGGTACATTATAAGTAATTAATGACGTTGAGTAAGAAAGCGTGCGAAAAAAGATAACAATGGGAAAGTAATTGCGTAGATTAGTACGTGTGCAGAATTTGTGCGAGATGCAGGTGTGTGTAAGAAGTGTGTGAAGGCAGGAATTTGTGTGGACGTGCAAAAGTGGGGATGTGTGTGGAAGGGGAAGCGTTGTGCGGAGTTAAAGATTGTGAGGAAGCAAGGCTTGTGCAAAGCTAAAGTTTATGCAGAAGTAAACTATGTGCAGAGGTAAAACATGTGCGAAGGTAAAAGGGTAAGTATCATTTGACTCCTTATACAATATTGTAGAAGCATGAAGAAGTTAAAATATTTTGTGTTTTTCTTTGATGCATGCAAGACAAACATAGAGATGAAAGTAGTAATTTCGCTTTAAATTCACATTAATTATTTAATTGGAGAGTTTATTAAATTTGATATATTCCACTCATAAATATTTCCAATGGTATTTATATAAAAATTTAGTGTAAATTCACTAATGATAGTCTCCCTCATTTGGTAATGTCTATAGTTCCGTGTTATAAGTCTCTGAGCTTAAATTTTTTTACTAACATCTGTGGAGTTAAAGACCATGAAGGAAAGGCATGTGCAGAGCTAAAGTCCATGCGAAAGTAATGCATGTACGGAAGTAAAGCATGTTCAGAGGTAAAAGGATAAGTTCCACTACTCCGCACAAGGTGTGACCAAAATGGAAATATTTAATTTATAGTCATGATGGTAAAGAGACCGAGCTATTTAGACTTGTACGTAAATGTTAAGTAATAAAGTTGTGATGAATAAATTAAGAAGAGGTAATAAATGATTTATTTATCTTTTTTGGAATTTGATCCAATTAGTTAAAGTGGATATGAACTAATAAAATAATGCAATTACAAAAATAAATTAGAAAATTAAGAGAAGTATATGTTACTCACTATGCAGATCGTACGATATATACAAGGAGGCCATCTTTCCACAACTCTTCAACCATTATGCATAAAATAACTTTTATAGGAAACAAAAAAATCTAGGTCCATTCTTTGTACATTAATATAATCAGACACATGAAACAAAACGAGCCACAGTAACAAGACTCTCAATCCAGATTTAAAATCAATACTATACGTGAAACACACATCTGAGACTCAAAACTCCATTTGAGATTTTATATTCATATTGATCAACAAAAAAACATTAGATATAATATACAAGTTGAGAGCAACTTTTAGAAAACTCATGCTCAATTAATACTTTTGGCCAATGCCATAGGATTTAGATCCATAGAAAATTTTAAACAAAATGTTATCTCAGAAGTCTTCTACATCATTCGTCAACAAACTCAGAATATACAAAATAGAATAGGCTATACACAAATAGAGCAATCAAACAACAAACCAAGATTTCCACCAAAGCATTAGAACTAGAATTGAAGACAGACTTTGTAACCCTAATTTAAGGAAAATAACCTTTTTATCATGGAGGTTGCTCACATGTGGAATTGAGAATCTTTTGCCAGCTCGACCTAGCATCTCACTCACTATGTCGTTCTCGCGCATTTCCTAATCAAAAATTCGTCGCTTGATTATGGAAAATAACTTCAAATAAAAAGCAATAAAACCTAGTTTCAAATATTCCATGATGCCAAAGATCAAAGTAAATGATGAACTTGGATGTAAATGATAAATAAGAGTTTTGTGGTGAATAAATTAAGAAGATGTAATAAATGATTATTCATCTCCAGAGGCAATGCATATGTGGAGGGAAAACATGTGCAAATACTTAATTTAAAGGTAAATGCATTGGTCCCAAAAGGGTTTGGGATTGGGCTCCCATGAGCTGTAATGTAAATAAGATACCTAGAACAAAAAGAAATTCATAGTAGTAGTTTCTCATGAAATGAAACATAAAATTTGCACAAAGAGACAAAAAAATATTATCAATTCACAACAACGTGTGTAAAGAGAAAAAATGAAAAACAAAATATTATTTATTCCTTTTGGCTTTTTTTTTTTTTTTTCTATGTAAAGGCTAATTCTATTAAAAGGAAAAGAAAATAAGGTTACAAAGAGGCAAAGGCCTCAGACAAGAGCATATGAATGCTTTCAGGAGATCAGAGTTGTCCCACATTTGGGAAAAACCAATTACAGTGATGCATAAACTATCCATAGAAGCCTGACAACTACTAGCAAGCCATGGTGCAGATTTGGGATAATCTCTTTGAAACAGTGAAAACAAACACCTATAGATAGAAAAAATGTACATGTCAGTTGGGAAACCATATACTGCTGAGCCAAAAATACATAAAACCAGACTACCGAACCACATGAGCAGAACCAGAATATTAAACTTCCAAGCCACAAAGACATAGAACCAGATTGTCGGATCGCCGATACAGAGCCAGAACAACAAAACCAGAAGAGACCAAACCTGACCCGTGACCAAAGGGAAAACTCTGAGCAGACAAGAAGGAGACCAGGTGTCATCACTTGGGGACGTCTTGGTCCAGCGGCTCCTCGATGATAGGGCATGCATTGCCATACCAGAAAACTCCATCACATTCCACATCACCCGCTCCGTTGCCATTTGGAGGAACCAACTCAGGACGGGTGCCACTAGAGCTGCCTGCAAAGGCCATCGAGACTTTGACTTCATGAGGGCTGCCACTTGGTGGCCGAGAAGTGCCTGGATGAACACCCTCACCATGCATATCACCACGCCTTTCCACCTTACCTTCATCTGCAGAAGTCTGCCCAGAACCAAGGCTATTCGTAACTCTGAGAGTGCCCTGGGGATGCTCTGCCACAGTACTCACAGGAGGTTGAATCTGAGCTTCTTCCTTAGAGAAAATTATGGTAATATTAGCCGTAATGATGGGCTTATTCAAGCTACTCTAAAATTTAAAGTGAGTCGACTGGAAAGCATTATGCGGGAAGGGTTTTCGAGCAGGGCTGGCTGGGGGAGAATTTGCTTGGGAAGAAGGCGGAGAGATAGGAGGCAAAGGATGATCCACAGATTGAGCAGCTTGAGGCTGCGCATGACCACCACGGCTTCTGCCATGTCGGCTTCTCATGCAATGTCGGACCATTGTTAACCTGCAAGGGGAGAGCACAGAAGCACATGAAACTTTAGGGGAATGCCTGGACTGCACAACAGGAACTTGAGGAAGACTCAAAGAGCAAGATAGAGAGTGGGAGATGGACGACTCAGAGCCAGATTTAAGAGCAACCAGGAGCCGGCACTGAACCCCTGAGACCGAACTACTGCAAAGGAATCTTGCATTAGGCAAGCAGAGGTTATGACACGGGGCACATACAATGGATTTGAAGGCTGAAAACTCCATGATAAAACCAACACCTTCTTTGTCTCGGCTAGTGGATTAATATCAAACTGCAGACAGACCTGCTCACACCTAATGTGAGCCATCATGAGCCAGGTATAGACTTGGAGATTAGCGCTGGCCAACAGATGGCATGGCCGAGCGCTGTCGCTCATAAATAACTCCATTAATGAATTCTAAAATCACCCGCATTCGGGTATTCCTTTTGGCTTTTTATTGTTAAGTGCATAATGTAATTGAACTTGCATTTAGATATTAAATGATATCATTTTTTTCTATCTTGACAATGATATTGTGCATTGAAATTATAAAGTCCCAATTATTGGGAATCCATGTAACAAAAAAACAATCTTTGAGATATTTTTTTGTATTGCACAAAGGATATATATAGATTTTTTGGGAAGAATCACTGAAGAATATCCCTTGGAAGGATGCAATTTAACTTCCCATCTACATCCTTGATCATAACTGTGAATTCTATTCATAAGAAAATACAATTTTGCATTCACACTTTGTGCAATAAAGCATGTTATCTACTAGACACTCCATTGTTCTAATAAGTGGTTTACACTCATTGCAAAATGGGATGTATGGCAGAAAAAAGATATCATTTGGCTTGAGTACTATGATAATATGAAATAGTTTATTTATTGATAGACATACAAGTTTGTTAAATTTATAGTGGATAAAGAATGCAAAAGAAAGGAACAGGAAAAGGATCAAATAATTGCAAAAAAATAATACAGGAAAGGTTATAAAAAGTTAATATGCAATCAAAAACTTGCCTGGACATTTGTTCTTGCAAAAGTATGTAAATAATGTTTTGTCAATTCATCATTAAGTGGCTCAAAGAAGCTCGATAGGCATGTATGTATGCTATGTGACCATTTTGGGCCACTTGGAACCATGTTTTTGAATAGAAGAATAATTATCTTTCCGCTTGCTATATCTTTTTGTAGTTCAATGCATTCTTGTCTATACTGGTCACCCAAATGGACTTGGTAAAATTGAAGTGAAAAAATGCAATTAGTTGCAATAAAGAGAGCATGAAAGTATGCATTATTTTAAGAAGTACAACAAAAAAGGGAAGATAAGACAACAAAAAAGAAAACAAAAACAAGATGCAAAGACTCTAAAGAATACCATGGACTATCATTGTTGGTTTCACCATCTTTGACACATATCTCAAATTGACGATTATTTTGTTGGCATCTCGTAGCAAGTGTTGCAAAGATTCCAACTGAATAATATGTATTCGCTTCTAAAAGTACACCAATTGTAGTATTTCGAGTAAGACGTCATTCATAACACAACATTGGTATTGTATCAACAACAAAGCTTGGATTTAATTAGATGCAATGACTAATGTCACCTCTTTCATGTTTGATATTTTTTAACGATGTTGAATATTTTTATATGAACACTGCTCCCAATAGAGAAATAGGATGAAAATTGAGAAATTAGTTCACTTATATTGGTAGTTATTGTAAGTTTTCCATGTATGTCAAAAAGATCAACATATATACTTGTGCTTTTGGTGGTGAGCAAGAATTTGTAATAGAAGAAAGGCCATACAACACTAAGACATCTCCAAAAATATTTGTTGAGTTTCCCATACAAATTTCAATTATGAACGATGCAATTGCCTTTTCTTTTTCTTGGATATGAAAAGAAAAAACATTTTTCTTATGAGTTTATATATTTTTTCCTATTTAAAAAACACTAAAATAGAAAAAGAAAATGCAAAAAATAATTAATGTGCAAATGTAAATATTGTGCTTTGTTCTTGATTGTGGAGGTAGAAAGAGTGAACCGTTTGTCCAAATTACTAGTTTCATTGCCAACCACTGCATTATCTATTTCGCGAGCTAGCATATTTCTCATTGTTATACCAATAGAAACACAACCATTAAGTAAATATATTGTGTATCAACTATCGAAAGATATATACAAGGTTTAGATGATTTAAACTTTGATTGTATAACTTAAACATATCTCACTAATATGATTATATCCTACATATGTAGTGTTTACAACATGTATTAATTCTATTTATATGCATATAAAACAGGAATCATTGTTCAAATTTACCCATTTGCATTAAAAAAAGGGTACACAATGCAAGACTATTGAACTAGATATTAGAACACGACTCTTGTAAATGCTTTCTTTCGAAAATACATATTGGAGGAATTTTTTTTGTTTTGTTCAAATGAATGTAACCCCAATGTTAGATTAACAATTTCCTGAAATTCTATGCAAACAATTTATCTTCTTAATATTGCCTAAATTGAATCAGTTTAATTAGAGGCTTCAACTATTGCAAATGCCAAAGAAGGCATAGGCACATGAACAAACTAGATGAAAAAGATAATAAATATTTGACAACAACAAGTGTACCATGCAATAGATATATGTATATTAGTCTTAAAGAATAAGCATTGTTCAAATCAACATATGTCTAACAAGGTTGCTACAACAAATTTTTGAATTCATGTTACAAATGTTAATGTTTGTAATATTAGATATGATAAAATATCAAGTCCCGAAGAAGAAAATAAATAATGAGAGAAAAAAATAATACCTAGAACAAGGGGAGTCATTTTCTCTTGCTATCTTAAGTTTTTTATTTTATTTATTTTTTCTTTTTCTCATGCAAAGAAGAAACAAAACAGGTATAAGATTGAAACCATTTGTTGCAAGGTTCAATTTAGACACAAACTAGCATCAATTGCATTATGATCACTCCAATATGCATCCATCAAACTGACTTGACAACAACCATGATCAAGATTTTTCCAAATGTGGTTTATTTGAGATTCTGAGTTCAGAGTGTAATAGTGTGTCATTTCTTGCAACTCAATCAATTGCATATGTACAATTATTAGCTTTGTTCTGTGTCCTTTTGAATCCATGCCAACATTGAAATCACAACCAATAATCAAGATACAATCACCATGGAGAATGTGTAATTTGGCTATTGGTATTGTTTTAGTGATTGTAAATATAGGACTAAAAGGAGCAACATATATGTTCATAATGAAAATTTGTTATATTACATACATCTGTGACATTAGAAGCTTAAATTTTGCAATGGATTTGTTTTTGGTCTCAAATATATTTACATGTTTTTTTATGCAAGGAAACCATGAATGGGGTATGCCATGAATTCAAATTGAAGTCAAGAAACCTATGTTGGCTAGACAAGAAATCTATCTATTTCTCTTGGAAATTGAATAACCATATTGTTCATAATTTCATCATCTTCTTGAATATCATCAAGATGTGCACGCAAGCTACACGATTTCAGGGACACCAATATAAGTGAATTGGTATATGAAAAATAATTACGAAAATATCAGAGTTCCATGATGCATTTTCAATTAAGCATTTAATTATGTTCTATTTTTTGCTAACATGGTAACTTTGGTGTCTTAATTTTTGAAGCAAGAAATGAACCCGTGATTTCCACTCATGAAAGAGATGTGTACAATAAACCATGTGTTCTATTTTTACTTGGGTCAGGTGCAAGTTTTTCTAGAGTCAAGCTTTGTGCTCTATGTATTGTACTAACACAATCTAGTTGCACTGGAAGTTGTCTTTCTATCATGTAATGAATTTTCCTTCTAGATGATGGTAATAGATTTGCAATGTGAAACAATGGTGTCCACAATGTTGCAATATGTTTTCCATATAATTCTTGGAATTATTTTCTTTGTAATTTTTCGGCAAATGAATCAAAAGTTTCTATCCAAAATACATCTTCCATTTTCTCCATTTTAAGAATAGCTTTCAATGTTCCATCAACACCATTAACAAGGCCATCTTCAATGTCGTACTTTCCAACATATAATTCAATGAGCAAATTTATTTTTACTAGTATTTTTGATGGAAGAATTGCTAGTTTTTCATAAGATGCAAAGTTTGCTTGGATGCTTTCAACCTTGCCAAATGCTTAAAGAACTATTAATTATGTATCCACATGTGACGACAGTTTTTCATTATGTCTCTGCACATCTCCATTTTTGTAAAATAGACATGGAAAAAAGTAAATCATTTGGTGGTGGAATATAACAATGATGATTGATGAATTCTATGTCAACATCT
Source organism: Pinus taeda (assembly GCA_000404065.3). Taxonomy (NCBI): domain Eukaryota; kingdom Viridiplantae; phylum Streptophyta; class Pinopsida; order Pinales; family Pinaceae; genus Pinus; species Pinus taeda. Next base: position 55,265 of record APFE031108601.1, read on the forward strand.
AACTAGGAATTCAATCTCATTTTTTTCAAAATGTAAACATAAGTTATGTATTTTTGATCCATTGGAATATGCAAAACATAATATTTTACTTTGTCTTTCCATAATGTATATGGCACTCTCAATTTGTTCGACGTCAGGTGTTCAAAGACTAGAGAATCTTTCACAAGTTGTGCCTGATACAAGTCACCACACATTATCAAATCATCATTTCTAAAGTATTTTGTAGGGGTATGTTTTATTTCACACAACCATTTATCAATATGGTATAAAACTATAGATCCAACATGAGAAATCTCATTAATAAGAACAACACGAAGATGTTCAAAGTGTTTGGACAATGTATCCATATTTTCATTGCTTAAAGGAAAGCATTCAGATTTGTTAAAAGGAATAGAAAACACAGAGTGCAATGTGACACCATTAGGACTAAAAGAAACTTTTCCTGTATAATCTACTATGATTTCTTTTAATGCAAGTGGATCATAGTCAATTATATTATTGTACATGCACACAAGATATTGGAAGATTTCTCTTATAGTAAATAGGCTTTCCAATGCCTTCATCTCTAGTCAAGAAAAGATATATTGGTTTCAAGGGAGCCCATTTCTTCTTACTCAAGATATCTTTTACTATTGCTACTTGTTCTTTATTCAATTGTCTTCTTATGCTCTAAAATTAATTTTCCTCTAGTACATGTGATGTTTTACAATATTATAAGGTAAATCAAATGATGTTTTTATGTGTTTCATTCTATGAAAATAGTGGAGGTCAACATTGATATCGTATTCTTGATATTGTTAACTTTTGTTCAAGAAGAGGCCAAGAAATTGAATTGCCTACTTCTACTACGTCTCTATTGAAATTTCCACGATCATTTAATTCAACAATGTTTGATGCATCATCAAGGTCGCCCCAGGCTTTAGGAATGGTATAAGTGAACATTTGTTCATTTTTTCTTATGGTTTATTTTAGGATAAAATAAGCATTCATCCAAGTAGAATACATATTTTAAAAATAGATTCATCAAGCCTATATGACACATATAGCATTAACTTTTCTCTTAAAAAGTTGTCTGGGTCCTTATGTTCACTATATCTCACAACTCTTATGACAAATGGCACATCACTGTGTTTTCGTTTCTTTCCCTTTTTTATATAGCTTGATGCAAAATCTATTAAACAAATGTGTTCAATAGCACAAGTAACAATCAATAATTGAAGCACATAACACGTCCCATGAAACATCTGCTTCTTGCTGCAATTGTTTTGGTTTTTTGAGGATATATACCTATTTGTATTTGCGAGAAGCATTAATGAATATACCTTTTATTGAACTCATAGACAAAGGAAGGAATACAAAAATAAACACAACTTGGTGTGCAGACATTTGTTGCAAGTTCAACAAATCTTTTCCCAGCCAGACAATTGTTTGCAGAATATCAAGTAGTTATATATATATATATATATATATATATATATATATATATATATATATATATATATATATTCTTCTCGAATATGTTAAAATTTATTGTCATAGTATTTTTCAAGTTTTGTCATGTAAGAGATATAGTATATAGTTGTTGCATAAGAATCAAGGAAAAACTAAGTATCTATGTTTGCATTCCACATTTTTGGAATATGATGACAAAAACTATTTGTCCATATGTTAGTTGGATTTCTTTTCAGTAAAATATTTGTTCATTTTAAACTATACTTTATGGCATCAATTTATTCATGCTATGAAAAATCCAAAACTCTCAAAAAGGTGTTGAACATATATGTTTCATTGTATGTGACATGTTCTTGTGTTTCAAAAATAAATTTGGCTTTTTTCTTTGTTTTGTCATTTGTGAACTTAGTTGGTTCAAGTATAAATGTTTTTCTTATTAGAGGAATGGGAAAATTGAACCCACAATGAACATTTTTTTTTTCTACAAGACTTTGTATGCTGATGATGTTGAATTGTTTTAAGATCATTTATAAGAATTTGTGAATCAAAAGACAAATATATATATATAAATCTCTCTATCTTAGCATTTGTATTTTTTCCGTAGACCGGAGCATTCTTTGTCCATAACAACACATGGTCATGTTAGCTTCCTCTATTTTGGAATTTTGTTACAAAAATGTGGTCTTTCAATTCACCAAGATACTTGCCATCATGGGGAACTAGTTGTTGTAGGGTACCTACCCTATTATTGTAGTAATAGACACATGTTACTAGACCATTTCTTAATAAGGTCTTAAGCATGTTTTTTGTTATGTCATTGGTAGTGGAAGGGTTGCTTTTATTCTTCGTATCTTGTATCACATTGACCAATGTGTTGGCATTATGATACAGGTGTTGTCCTTGATGGAAACTCACTCACAAGTCAGTTCAAATTTGATAAAAGGAAACTCATAGTGTAACAGGTCAATTCAGAGGTAAAAGGGCATTGGTATAGAAGAATAGGAAATTGGAACAAAGGTCTACTGATCAGAATCAAGAAGTTGAAGGAAAAGGATGTTTTCAGATAGTTTAAGATGTATACGTAGGTTCAATTTGTCAAAGTAGCGTATACACACATGTTCACAGAACAAAAGGAGCGTATACATATGTACGCACTCTCACAAGAGGAAAATCACATATGTGTTGGAAAATCAAGGAAATACATGACCAAATAATAACAAGGGCCAATACCATGGTATTAACCCACAAGTTTGAGTAGAGTAACGACTATTTAATCACGTCCAAGAATACCATAGGCTCTAAGTGTTGTTTTGGTCCAAGGTATTGAGGAAGGTCAAAACCTATATAAGGAGGAGAAGATAAAAGGGCCAAGTGTGCAAGTGAAAGGGTTTCTTAGGAATACTTCTATCCGAAGTAAATTTTATGTTGCAGGGGTTATGATTATGATATAATCTGAAATATTTTGTGCACCTTGGATACAATGTTGGATTAGGATCATGAGACCTGAAATGACTTATCATTACATGATCTGATATTAGTTGGGCTAGATCTGATTGATTACACATATTTTATTCTTTAAATATCATGATTTGGGTATGTCTGAAGTCTAGAATAACAAAGAAGTTGTAAGTTAATATTTGCAGAAATATACGTTGGTTCACCTTGGTAAAGGCGCGTATACATGCAGGTTCGACTCTTCCAAGTAGTGTATGCAAAAGAAAAACTTGTTGTTTAGAAATGACTGAAGTGCTACTGTTTTACTACTATTTGTCAATGAAGTCTTCTTAGATCTGAAAGTAAAACTGAATTCATCAGGAGTTTATGTCTGATTGATTGATTAAGTGAGAAGGGTTATCTTTGCTTCTGACCATCTAGATCTCTGCAATTGACAGTAGATGTTCAAAATATTACTGGTTGGTACAAATTTGATATAGAAGTTTTTATGATTCAGTAGTTTTGGAGGTATATGAAGGTTTTGTTGCAGGAAGTAGTGTATAAACGCAGGTTGGGTTCATTAAAGTAGCACATACATTCTGATGTATGATTCTTGAGGTTGCAGTTGGTTCTGAATGATGATGTAGGTTTCTGGGTTCAGCAAAGTGTTCTGGTGACAATGATCTGACTGTTTAGATTAACTGGTTATTGGTTGATACAGTTTGAGTTTCTAAGTTTATGATGGGTCCAGTGTGAAAATTTGATGAAACAAGGCCTTCATATTGTATTTTTGTGTACGAGGAGCATTCAGTCTAAAAATTAGTGAAAAGTGGTCCCTGGAGGAAGAGAGAAGGTTGTAGCCTTCTATAGGCCGATGCCTACATAGTAGTAAACATATCGGCTAGTACAAGAGTTAGCGTGTTGTAGCTCCCTTCCAGTAGAAGCTAGAAAACAAGAGAAGGTTGTAGCCTTTTGTAGGTGGGTGCCTGCGTATTAGTATGAGTCTGCACCAGTACAAGATTTTAAACATATTTTCTTTATATTAAAAGAAGATAGAGATGACAACAGTAGGTGGTTTTTCTCCCGCATTGGGTTTCCACCTTAAATCTTGGTGTTCATGTGTGTTGCTTATGTGTGATGTTTTATTATGTTATTACTGCACAGAGTTACTATATATTAAGATATTGATGCATTGATTAAAGATCAACGCATGATAAATTGATGAAATCATAAGTTCTTTGGGTATACACTGGTTTCTTTAATCATAGTGGCGTACACACACAAGTTCACTTCACTAAAGTCACGTATATAAATCTGATTGGGAATTTGAAAATTATTGAATTGTAAATATTGATTCACCCCCCCCCCCCCTAGTATTATTTCCAACAATTGGTATCAGAGCAGGTCCTTCAGAAGAAAATTGATCGCTTGAAGGGAGATCTTTCAAGATGAACAATCACAAAGGCATGGGATCTATAAGACGACCAATCTTCAATGGGAACAACTTGGTATATTGGAAAATAAGAACCAGAGCTTATCTTCAATCGCTTGGAGCCAATGTCTGGGAAATTGTGGAAGGAGGATATCATTTTCCACCAGTACTACCTACACATACAGTAGTTAAGAAGTTATATGAAATGAATGCCAAAGAATTCAATACTTTATGGGAAGTCTATTAGAATAAGAATTCGTCAAAGTCATGTAGTTCAAGATAATCAAAGTGATATGGGACAAAATCATTTAGAGCTACGAAGGAGATTCCCAAGTAAAACCTGCTAAGCTTCAAACTCTCAGAATTCAGTATGAAACTCTTAAGATGCATAATGATGAAAGCATTGCTAGTTACTTTTTACGTGTAGATGCGATTGTTAGTTGTATGAAGAATCTGGGTGAAGAGATAAAGGAGGCTAATTTAGTAGAGAAAATTTTGAGATATTTGTCTTCTAAATTTGATTCAAAAGTATCCGCCATAGAAGAAAAGTAGGATCTTCAATCTATTACTATGGTTTAACATCATGGAATTCTAACTTCCTTTGAAATGAGGAAAGGAGGTCCATGAGATATGAGAGAAGTCGCTTTCAAAGATTCAACAAAGGGAAAATAAAAGGAAGAACACAATGAACCAAGATATGTTTAAGAAGAAGAAGATGAGGTAAACTTTGTCAAGAAGCTTCAACGAGGTTCCAGAAGATTCATAGTAAGCTGCCATTCAAATGCTTTTCTTGTGGTAGAGTCGGCCATTATGCTGCCAAATGTACTCATAAAGATAAATATGAAAAAGGAAAGGAATATGCAAAAGGAAATAGAAAACGAGTTGTCAATAGAAGAAGTTTCTATACTAATGAAGATAGTGATGGATTATCTAATAGTGGTGAAGATGAAACTGAACAAGATTATAAACTACTCATGGCTTATGACGATGATGATTTTTTGGATGCCTTAGCAGAGGAAGATTTTTGAAGAAATCACAAAACTCAAAATATTTTTGGAAGAAAATAATATGATCATAGACACATTTACACATTAACTTGTTGAAAGAGAAAATAACAATGAAAAACTAGAATGTGAAGTTGTGGGTCTAAGAAAAGAACTTGAGAAGACAAAATACATTAATCTTAGATTTGCTAAAGGATTAGAAATTTTAAATGAAATAATCAAAGTTCAACATTCCCCTCTTATAAAGACAGGTCTTGGATATACTGAAGAATCATCCCAATCATGAAAGCCGCCATCCTCCACCAGAAGCTATCTTGATGCAACAAAGACCAGTGAACAATATGTAAATCATCAACAAAAGCCTAAAAGTGCTCATTAGGTAAATCATGCTCAATTTACTCCAAGGATGAACATCAATAGAAGCATCAACCAATAGGTAAACAATGTCAAAAGATTCTATGATCACAAAAAATTATTTAATGGACAATGTTTTTCATGCCATAACTTGGGGCATAAGGCTGCTCAATGTGTTGCTTACAAAACTATCATGACTAGAGAAATAGGAAATCAAAGGAGCGTAATAGGAATGAAGAAAAGTTCTTATAATAACTTTTCTCCTCTTGAAGATGAAATTGAATGTTCATTTTGTAAAATATTTGGTCATGAAGAATATGAATGTAGGGGAAAATTTCGGCCAACACTTCAAAAGGAGCAAACATCATCAAATTCCAAGGTATGTAGACAAAAGGAATTTCAATAAGAAAGATGTGGCATATCTCTATTTGCAGAAGGACAAGAGAATCAATGGTACATTGACAATGGATGCTCCAAACATGTGATAGGTGATAAAGAGAAACTTCATTCATATAATGCTTTAGAAAAAGAAAAGAATGCCTCCTTTGGAAATGACACACCAACCGTCATTAAAGGTAAAGGTTCTGTTTATTTGAAAGAAAAGGGTAAATCTAGAAATGTCATGTATGTTGATGGTTTAAAACATAACTTGTGAGTGCCATTCAAATGTGTGATCAAGGAAATGACGTTGTGTTTCGATCAAACGAATGTGTGGTTCGTGAGCTTGATACAAGAAATACCGTAATCAAAGGTACAAAAACTCCAAACAATTTATACATACTCAAAGAAGGAAAAAATCAATGCTATCTACACAAAATAGATGAAAATTGGTTATGGCACAGAAGATTGGGACATCTAAGCTTTTCTCAAATAAGAAAAGCATGTAGGCTCAAGGTGGTCTATGATCTTCCAAATACCAACATCCTAGAAAGTACCATAAGCAAACCATGTTAAGTTGGTAAGCAAACCACAGTTAATTTCAGTGAAAAAAAGGATCAACAAGTAAGCCTCTTGAACTCATCCATACTGATTTGTGTGGACCAACAAGGAAAAAGTCACCTCATGGAGAAGAATACTTTATTTTATTCATTGATGATTTTTCTAGAATGTGTTCGATAGATCTACTAAAGCATAATGATAATGCATTTGAATTTTTTTTAAAGCCTTCAATGCTTTAGTCGAAAATGAATCATATCGAAAAATCAAATATCTCAGATCTGATCAAGGGGGAGAATTCATATCAGATGGATTCTTTGATTTTTGTGAACAACATGGAATAAAAAGGCAGTTCTCTGTTGCCAGAACTGCTCAACGAAATGGCATAGTAGAAAGAATGAATGTAACGATTCAACAAACTGCTCGAGCTATGCTTGATGAATCTGGAACTCTTTCCACCTTGAAGCTGCATTTACTGTCATGAATATTCTCAACAAGGCTAATGTTAAGGTAAATAGTGATCAAACTCCATATGAACTTTGGTATGGTAATCCTCCTACTGTAAAACACTTTAGAGTTTTTGGAAGAAAATGTTTCATTAAAAAGAATGATGATAAAATTGGTAAGTTTGAAACTAGAGCAGACAAAGGAATTTTTCTTGGTTATTCATCTATAAATAAATGATACAAATGTTATAATAAAATACTTCGGAAAATTTTTGAATGCATTAATGTAGTAATTGATGAAGCATGCATAAATCTGGAACATATGAAATCAACAAAGGAATATGAAAATGAGGAAGACGGTGAATGCTTTCCTATATCAAATCAAAATGATATAGAGGAAGCAACCACGAAGCATCATAAGAAGATACAACAGACAGGAAAAATACTCCATCCAGGTATGTTCAAAAGAATCATCCAGAATCTCAAATTCTAGGAGAAAGAGAGTCTGGAGTATAGACGAGAAGAATTCTTATAGGAACCTCAAGTTATCTAGCATTACTATCATCCATAGAACAACATAATGTAAATGAAGCTAGAAAAGATGAATGTTGGGTTAAGGCCATGGATGAAGAACTTGACCAAATTGAAAAGAATGATACTTGGGAATTAGTTCCTAGACCTCATGATAAAAATAGAATAAGTTGAATGAAAATGGAGAGGTTATTAGAAACAAAGCAAGACTTGTTTGTAAAGGGTATGCTCAACAAGAAGGAATAGACTTTGAAGAAACTTTTGCACCTGTTGCTAGACTGTTGATGCCTCGAAAATCACTGCATCAACATTGGGGAAAACCACCCGGTCCGGACCTTAAAGGCAACTCCTTTTTCGTTTGGTGTGGTGGCTCCGACAAGGGATAATGGGATCAGTTTCTTAATGATTTATGAATGGGATGGATAAATGTTTGATTTACTTATATCTAATGGAAAATGGTGAAAGATTTATTCTAAAATGCAATAATGTAATTAACTAATCTATTCCAAGAAGTCTCTGTATTAGTGCAATTCTTAATGGTTCTTAATGAAAAGTAGGCATGTAGATGACTCTACTTTTAAACAAAAATATTCATTCATATGATAATTACTTTGTTTAATTAGTTGAACAAAGTAATAATTAAAACATTATTGCACTGATTTTTATATATCATTGACACATATATAGATGAAAAATAACAACTCTTGAACATTCAATAGTGATAAGTAAAAAAGAGATTGTTCTAAGAGCTTATACATACATCAATAATAGCAAAATGAATGAATGCTAGTTCACATAAAAGAATGAAGCAAAACATAGATAATAGTACCATATGTGTTTGAATCCCCTCCGACATGAATTGAATTTGGATCCCGCTTTCTAACTTGGAGGTACTTTTATAGGAAGTAGTAGTGCATATCAGACAAAAGTACTCTTCATTAAAACTCAGAATTTAGGTCCAGTTTCATAAAAAAAAATATATCGGAAGCACAATAGTGCAACTTCTAATCCAAGTCTTAATACAAAATGTTTAGGACCCTTTCTAAAACCATGAAAGGGTCTATAAATACTATCTAAAGTAACTAACTATGAAATAAAAATGTTTTGAGCTGGTGTAACCAAATCAAAAATATATGAAAATCTCCCCGAAATAGACATGCATGCAATCGGTAAGGATGGTTCATTGTTTCGGCAAACTATCTTTTGGCTTGAGCTGGCATATGGCGAGCATCAGTTGAAGTTTTGGAGGATGACTCATACGTGAATGCAGCTGACCAGTGTATGTGGCATCATTAATTTCAAGAATCATGTAACTGATTGTCGGTAAGGCATTTCATCGCTGTCCTTTGACTATGTGGTTTAACAAGGAAGAACCAAAAGGTTTCCCATGTTAAAGTTTGAATGCCCGTAATCAATCTTTTCCTTTTTTTGCAACTCCTGTTTTCATATTTTCTCTAATGCTTTGACTGATGGCAGTTTCCCTAGAGTACATTCTGAAATTAAATTTGACAAATAAAGAGTATTATTAATCAATTCCACTAGATTACCAGTCACCAATCTACATCTCGATGTTGCCCTTTCTGCTTTCATTAGTTAAGATTGCCACTCAAGGAACATGATTTCCTTGTTTGCTTCTAGAATTTGGGGCAGATTTGCAGCTTGTACTTCCTTGGTTTCTTGCCAAGAGAGATACTCTGTTAGTGTTTCGTCTGCTTTATGATCAAACTTAACAAGTTTGGCTTGAGATGTGACATTATAAGCAACCTGTCTTGGATCATATGGCTTGTTAGGAATTGTGGCAAGATTGAGCATTAGAATCTTTTCTGTCTCCTTCTCTGCATGCTTGTAGTCATGTAGAGTGAAAATGCCACATCATAAAGGGAAGATTGGCCACATGTGTTTCTTTGAATCCTTAAGGGTTCTGGATGTCCCTTCCACTGTTATTTGATAAGCCAATTCCTGAGCTAACAATTTATCAGGCACATAAAGGGGGAGAACACGGGGTTTACTCAGGCTACCAAAAAGCCTTACATAAGTAAATTTCTCCTCCCCAACAAACTATCTACTGCTGTCAAGTCAATTTCTGCCTCCAGGGATATCCTGGGGCAGGTTTATTAAAAATAGAATAATATACAGGAAGAATAAAACCATTGCAAATTTTATACAAGTGATTTTTTTAATGTGCCTTCCATAACTGCTGGTGGTAAATATGGATTGGATTCAGGTCATGGGGAGTCCATCTCCATCCGAGTATTGGATATTCAGAATTAAAGCAAATAGTATCCATAATATACGCACTATAATAGAAAGGGGGAATGGTCCTGGAAGTTTTATGTGCATTTGTTATGTATTCTAAAATTGTTGTGACTAGTTTAGCAGACAAAATATTTTCCCAATCCATCACATAACCATATATTACAACTTCCGTTAGGGCAACCATTTCTATGGTGAATTTGGCAGAATCATGTATTCCCCACATCCTACACATCATAGCCCAAACATAACAATAAGGGGAAGCCAATGAGTCAACAGAGTACTTACTCGATGACTCGTGCTTGTGATTTTTTGGGAAATGCCTCCATTACCTTATTGTGGCTGACTCTGAGTTGTTTTCCTTCACAAACGCTTCTAGGAACGTATTTTTGTATCACTTCTCAGATTGAGGTAAGTGGTACATTTTCATGAGATCCTTAGGCTGGAATGAGCTGAATGTCCTCCCATCAGCTGTGTAAAAGGTTCTGTTTGAGACTAGAATTTTCTCTACCACCCATCTTACTACTCAGTATATGGTAGAATTTTAGCTCGCGCTACTATCCTGTGAAGATAAGAACAAGCCAATTCTTTAAGAGTTCCTTATGATTTGTTAGTTGAATCGATTGTGGCTTCCTCTGATAATTATTTGGGCTCCTCTGCTTCTATCAAATTGTAGATGCTCTCCTAGCTAGTGTTTCCTAGACCAAGGCATGTCGTATCTGAGATTAATCCTTTCTTGCTTAGTTCAGGATCTTTGACTGGAGGAGCTGCTGTTGTGGACTTCTTTGATTTCTTCCCCATTTTCTCTATATTTCTGGTATCGGAAGAATTCTGCACAAACAGTTGCAAACCATGATACAGAGAAAGTGCTGCTGCAAGCCAATATGATAATGAATATTATTACGTCGATTGGCATATGATAAATAAAATATAGTTTAGAATTACCACGGATAAAATATTTTGAAAGATCTATCCTTAACTGCAGTATTGAATAGCCGTTCAAACTGTCAATCATGGTAAATAACATCATAAATATCTATCACGTCGCTCATATGTTGAATGATTGTTTCAAGCGTGCTTTAGATTTCATTGATCAGTGATCGGCGATAAATCACAAATTGGCGATCGGGAGTGTCAAAGGGAAGGGTTTAAGGACTTGATGTAAATATCTCTGATTACCGAAAAGTGGTACAATATAATGCATGCAAACCTTTTTAATGTATATTTTCCTTTCAAGATGTGAGCCCAATTAATAGATCACAGTTGGGATTTGGCTTGAGCTTTATCCCTTTGTCATGTGATTCTGCCAGTTACCGATTGCGATTTGCTTTATCGCATCGGGAATTTTGATTAGGCCCTTTCATATGTCCCTTTATCATTGACACGACCGATTTATCGATTGCGAGTTCTTTATCGGATAGGAGAATTGAGCGAGGTTTTGTTTTTGTGTGTGTTTCCTTTGATATTGCAATATGCGATCTCCGATCGCTTTATCGCAATATAGAATAGTTTCATAATATTTTTAAAGGAACACTTTGTTTTTCATTTAAAATTATTTATAAAATGATTCATTTACATAGGGCCTTTTAGTAAGGATTTTCTTGTGATGAGGTAAATACCATTTTATTCACACATCTAACTAAGTTTATTTTTAAAGGGACCCTTTTCATATTAAGATCTTATGTAGAGATTTTTATGAAATGGGGGGTTGTTGTACAACACAACAATTGGCGATTCATTGGAAGAATCAGTTATCTCTAAGAAAATAATATAATACTTTAACTTCTTAATATGAAAATCTTAATAGATAGAGAAAATCTAATATAACTAGGTAATCATATATTCTGAATGTAATGAAAACTATTTTTGCTATCTCTTTCTCAGCTCAAAATTAAATACAACCTAATTTTTAAGTAAACCTTACTTGATTGATAATGATAAAGCAAAAGACTTCTCCAACCTAGCTTATATAATGACTCCTTTGTCATAGGTAGAGCCACTGTTGCCAGAAAACATCCATAGTCTCGGCAGGGTTACCTTTTAACCATTTAATCATTCATTTTTCCATCCATTTCAGAGTATAATTTAAAAGAATGAATCCAAAAAGATATGTTTCCACATTTTTTGTATTACATTTTATTTTTCCTTATTTCTTTATTTTGAAAGATAAAAAACCATTGTCCTGGTTTGGTGGCCAGCTATTGACAATGCCATTCACTATTTGTAATTTAACTGAACAAGCTGGCTCGTGGTGAGACCCCTTGTCTTATAATTATAAGCCATTACCCTATCTTGGTATGCATTTTTTGTAATGTCAGTTGAACTAGTCACCTATCAACATGGTAAGCAGGCTTATGATAAGATCTCTTATCTTTTATATCAAATATATTTTAGAATTACACTCTGAAAAATCATAAACTTTGATGGATGGGGCGAATAATCTTCTCCTTAAAAGAACATGGATGACAATTTTGAGAGTTGAAGATGCTAAGCTTGAATCAGTCTCTGCTTTGTATTGATAATCATTTTTAGCCTTCTAAAACTTTTAGAATGATTTACAATATTTTTAAGTTTTGAGAAGATTTTACAAAAATGAAAAGGGTTTTCAGAATTCAATTATACCTAATTCCCTAGAATTTTCATTTTCCTTCAAGGCTTCCATCTATCAAAAGTAGATATTAAGATTATTTTCTTTTGAGTGACTTTTTCAATATAGTAAAGAACAATAGAAGGCTATTTACAACTTTACTTCTTAAGACAAAAATAACTACACGAATATAACTGGAAATTGAATATTTACAAAGTGAGAAGGGGTTATCTCCTCAATTGAAGAATTTTTTCAAAATAAGGCCATTGAAAAGAAGAGAATCTATCTTTCTTGATAGATCTTGTAATATGAATGTAGATGGGCCTATCTTCTTGCTGATTTGGAATGGTGCAAGCCACATTTTCTGAAACTTAGTGTGCTTTCCTTTATCCTTATGGGATTTGTCCCACTTCAAAACTAGATCACCAACTTGTAAATTTTTTGAGCCTATTGAAATTGTATCAAAAGAAGATTTGATAATTTGTTGATGCTTTGCATGTGTAATTCGGGTTTTCTTCCTTTTTGCCTCTAGTTTCAGGATCTGATCATGTCTTAATTGAATAGAAAATGAGGGATTTTCTTCAATAAACTGCACTAAGGCTAGTTATGGAAGTACTAAATTTGATGGTATGACAGCCTCCTTTCCATACACTAGATTAAATGGAGAAGTTCCTGTTGAGGCCTTCTGTGTTATACGGTCTGCCCATAGTGCAAATATCAAAGACTTATGCTAGTTTGTATGATTCTGTTCAATAGTTTTCTTAATGATTTTGATAAGATTTTTATTGGTAGATTCTACTAAACCATTACCCTGAGGGTAGTAGTTTGCAGAATATTTCAATTTGAACCCTCTTTTGGTAGCAAACTCAAGTATAGAATTACCAGAGAAGTAAGATGCATTATAAAAAATAAGAGCGTTTGGGACAACAAACTTGGTAATGATGAACTGATCTATGAATTCAATGATTGCCTCAGAGTTTGCTATCTTTAAAGGAATTGCTTCCACCAACTTAGTAAAGTAATAGGTAGCTATAAGGATATACATATGTTGCTTGTATGAATGTGGAATAATTTCTCCAATGATATCCGATCCCCATTGTTCAGAGGATTGTTCTATGTTGACTGGCTGCAAAGGAAAAGCTGACTTGTTTTGTCTTCCACTGGTAGTTTGACGTGTTTGGAATTTCCTTACATATTCATGAGTATCTCTAAATAAGGTGGGCCAATAATACCCAACATGAATGATTTTGTGGATTGTTGTATTAGCTCCAAAATGTCCTTTTGCCGGACCATCATGTAGTTCCTGCAAGACCTTTTACGCTTCAGGTTTTTCTAAGCATCTTAACAAAATTGAATCATAATTCCATCTAAACAACACATCATCAACGATCATGAAATTCTTTGCCTTTAGTCTTATGGCACATTATTTTTATAGGAAATATTAGAAGGAGCATCCCCATTTTTTAAATAAAATATCAAATGTGCATATTGGGATTCAGGATTAATGGCACTTATCTCGTTGATTTTTTCAATATCATTTGTACCTTCATGTTCCTGAATATTAGAAGCTCCTACTAACAACCTGAAAAAACCTTGGACATTGACAATCTTTGCTAGTCTAATTTCCAAGTCATATTCTTGTAATTTCATGACCCAATTTGCCCTTTTTCCTCCCAATTCCCTTTGAACTAGTAACTGTCTTATTGTTGAAAAAGGGACTATAAATTTTGTATGAGCCTTTAAGAGAAAGGGCATGAAGTGTTTAATGGATTTATATACAGTAAATGCTTGTTTTTTAACTTCGGAGTAATTGAGTTTAGCACCTTGAAGGTTTGAACTATAAAATGAAATTGGTGCTTCCAAGTTTTGATCGTTGATTTGTGTCAGCACTGCTGTGTAAGATGAATCAGATGCGAGAGTATATAGAATTAAATGATTTGAAAAATTAGGAGTGTTTAATGCAGGAGCATTTATGATTGATTGCTTAATTGAATCAAAAGATTTTTTTCTATATGTCCCCATTTAAACACTGAATTCTTCTTAATTATGGTTTGTAATGGTAAAACAATATGTGAAAAATCTGGAACAAATCTTTTTACAAAATTAATTTGGCCTAAAAATGATTGCATTGTTTTTTTATTATGTGGAAATGGAATATCATAAATCTCTTTGATTCTATCTGGATCAATATAAATGCCATCCTTTGAAACAAAGAAGCCCAAGAGTTTACCTTAGTCAAGAGCAAAAAAGGACTTCTTAGGATTTAGTGAAATGCCATGCCTTTTGCATCACTCAAAGATTTGTTTCAAATCATGCAAGTGATTTGAACTTTTCTTAGAGAAAACAGTAATGTCATTCAAATAAACAACTACTTATTTATTGATTAGGCCTTTGAATGTGATATCCATTGCTCTTTGAAGTGTAGCTCCAGCATTGATTAATTCGTAAGGCATTTTTTGATAGGCATAAGTTCCCCATTTGGTTCTGAAGGTAGTCTTAAGTCTATAATCAGGGTGGACCAAAATTTGGTTATACCCTGAAAAACCATCTAAGAAGGAAATTAATTCAGAACCAGCTACTGAATGGAGAGTTTTCTCCATGGTAGGTAAAGGGAAGTTATCCTTTTGAATTGCTTTATTAAGATTTCTGAAATCAATACAAATTCTAATGTCACCATTTTTCTTCCTTATTGGCACCATGTTGGACACCCAATTTGAATATCTAATAGGAAAAATTATCTTAGCTTTCAAGAGTTTGTTTAATTTAGCTTTTATTTGACTCTCTAAGTTATGATGAATTTTCCTTAGTTTCTATTGTGCTAGTTTTTCTTCAGATATCATCAGAATTGTATGTTGTATGATAGATGTATCATACATTTTCAAATCATCATATTTCCAAGCGAAGACATTTTTATATTTATGAAATAATCTGATAAATGCAATTCTTTCTTCTGAAGTAATTCCTAATCCCAAATTGATGTTTTGTGGATTCTCCTCACTACCAAGGTTTATTAATTCAAATATCAAAGTAAAACTTTGGAGCTTTGAATTAGTAACATGCTTAAACCTATCTTTGATGTCATAAAGGTCTTCAAGTTTGACCATTGGTTTGGGTATTGAGTTTTCTTCAAGATTTTCCTTCATTTGAATATCATGGTCACTTTCATCAATAATTTGATCATCATAGGACTTATCAGAAGTTAAGAAATTTAAAATGTCATCATCATGATTGAACACTTGCCAGTTAGTGACATTGTTAGGAATCGATGGCCTGAAAATTAATTCTACTGAAAATCTTTTGGGACTATAATATTTAGATGGCAGGAGCTTAGAAGCAACATTAGCTAGTAAATCTGCCACCGCATTCTGAGATCTAGGGATGGGAGAAATATTAAATGCTAGAAAATGAGATACAAGGTCTTGCACCAAGGATTGATAATGTTTAAGGTGACTAGAGAGGCATTGTATAGTATTTCTGACTTGTCTTATAACAATTTCAGAGTCGTCGAACACTTTCAAATATTGAACTTTAAGATTGGTTGCTTTATAAAGTCCTTGAATCAAGGCTTCATATTCAGTGTTATTGTTTGTGCACTCGAATTATAATCTGCATGATAACATGGTCTTTTCTCCCTTAGGACTAACTAAAATACATCCTGCTCCTACACATTCATTAGATTTAGACCCATCAAAGTATAATGACCAAAACAAAGGTTTATCTACAGTTTTATTTACAGTTTCCTCAGCAATTTTAACACACCTTGATGTATCTATTTGGGAAAATTTTCGATTTGAGATGTGAAACTATTAATTGAGAAAGGTGATGATTGAGCAGTAAAATTACCAAAAAATGATTCGGATGAATAGTTACCCAAAATGTTATAGTTGAATGTTATTAGCTGGTTTTCTTTCTCAAACTCCGTAACAGTATGAGTCATATGCTTCTCCCGATCAATCTTTATCTGATTTGGCTTTCCTTTATAGGGAAGCGACATGTGCGACCAATCGGTGGAAATCTAACCATGAAGTTTCTCAGACCAGTCTCTACTTAAAATCAAACCATAGAACTCAGGAATATCAACGATTAAAATATCAATTCTCTGAACAACTCTTGGGTCAGCTGATAACCTAATGGTAACTGAGTTTATTGCTCCTAATACTTGGACCTTAGTTCTATCCAACTGGACAATATGGATTGTAGGCTTTTGGGGTTCAATGTTCAGTTTGGAGCAAACTAAAGCTGACATTATATTTGAGGAAGCCCCTGAGCCTATCAATCAATTGTGCAGATTTTTATTATAAATATTGTAGGTTAAGAGAAAAGGAGGAGTATGGGAATTTGATATATCTCTGATTAGAACAACATCAATATCTTCTACTCTACTAGGAGGTGGTTTACCTATTTCATTAGCAGCTTTGGACAATACAGCATTTGGAAGAGGAGAAGAAGGTACTGCATCTAACTCCTTAAGCATCAATTATTGTTGATGTTTGAGTTTACTAAGCTCAAACATTGTGATATTTGCCTTTGTTTTCTTCATGTCTTCAATAATGTTGTAATCCATAGAGTCTATTACTACCAACATTTTAGATGTTAAAGGTGGATTTGAAGCTGATGGCTAATTTTGAGAAGGTATCGCTGTATACTTCTTTGTGGGAATTTTTTCTTTAGTAGTGGTACCTGTATTCCTTTTCTTCTGATTTATTTGAACAGGTTCAGGAGTACCTTTACTCCTAGTAGTTACAGGGAAAGCTTCCTGTTCATTTTATGTATTAGATTATGCAAGATAAATTCCCACATCCCATGACATTCTATAGTTACCTCTTCTTCAGTTTCTTCAGATGATAAGACTGTCTCTTCTTCTTCATCTTGTTCGGGGTTTGAGTCTGCATTGGATATAGCATTTGGGGGTTTTGATTTAGGTTTCTTAAAGTTTCTAAATGGCCTTTTTGTTGAAGTCTCAACTACTTTCTTCTTGATTTCTATCATTTCGTTTGATATAGTCTTGAGGAATTTTTGGAGACCTTTCATATCATAAGGATCTTTAGCCATTTTCTTCTTTGAATCATCTTTGAATGAGACCTTTTTTGATTTTCTATCTTCAAGAGTAGCTTTCTTTTCTAAGGAAATGATGTGTTTCTCTACAACAAGTGCCTCTTTCATATTTTCTGCTAGAGTCAATTTTTGAGATCTATCTACAAAGATAGCTATATTTGAGGGTAAAGTTGTTATATACCATTCGCTTCTAACTTGCTCACTAGGTTTACAGGTAGTCAGCATCTTATTTAAGAGTTTATTAAACCATGAATTGAACTCTTTTATAGGTTATTTAGACTTTGTCCTAAGATTTGAAAGATCATTGATTAACGTCACTACAGATCTGTCATCACTGTATTTAGTCAAGAACTGTTCTTGAAAAATGTTCCAACTAGTAATGGATCCTGATGGTAAGGAAAATTACCAAGACCCAACTGATCCTTGTAGGGTATAAAGGAAAATTCTAACAACCACATCTTCCTATGTAACTCCTTTTAAGTTCACTGACAACATAAAGTTGTTAATATGCTCATCTGCCTGTATGCTTGCATTTGGATTGAATTTTGGCAACCATTTTTTAGGATGAGCTAGCAATTGGTTCAAAGTTGCAGGCATAGTGACTGCACCAGGATTGTTCCATGGGTTTTTTTCCATTGTTGAGCTGCTACTAGATGATAGTGCTGATGAAGTTCTAGATGGTTGGGAAGGAGCAAATATTGAAGTTTCAGGAGGTTAAGAAATAGATTTTGAAGTTCCAATTCCCTGTTGAACAACAATCTGGAGTGGAGGAGTGGATGGTTGACTTCGCACTGGAGAAGATGAAATGGATGATGATGATGAGAAAGTTTCACTATCAGATCCTTCAATTGTTTTCCTTTCCCATTTCCTTTTAGGCAAAGGTATCTCAGACGTTCAATACCAAGCTTTTCACTCTGAAGTCTAGTGAGAGGGTGAGAAGGAATGAATTGCGAAGTTACACTGCCTTAAGATACCTCAAATTTATGTGGTGATATTGAGAACCCTTGAATTTTATGGATGAGAGATTGTACTTCAAAAGATTCTGGAGTTAATTTATCTAAGATATTTTGGGGTTGAGCAGTGGTTGTTGTCTCTTCTACCTCTCGCTTGGAAACTAGAGTTCCAGCCTGCAAGGGGGAAGTCGAAGGTGAGGTGGAGGCAGATTTACTCTCAGAATGGATTGTAGATTTAGGTTTTCTCGCCATTCACAATTCATGCCCTCCTTCTAGTACCAAAAATGTTGATGCCTCGAAAATCACTGTATCAACATTGGGGAAAACCACCCGATCCGGACCTTAAAGGCAACTCCTTTTCCATTTGATGTGGTGGCTCTGACTGGGGATAATGGGACAAGTTTCCCAATGATTTATGAATGAGATGGATAAATGTTTGATCTACTTAAATCTAATGGAAAATGGTGAAATATTCATTTTAAAATGCAATAATGTAATTAACTAATCTATCCCAGGAAGTCTCTGTCTTAGTGCAATTCTTAATGGTTCTTATTGAAAAGTAGGCATGTAGATGACTCTACTTTTAAACAAAAATATTCATTCATATGATAATTAATTTGTTCAAATAGTTGAAAAAAGTAATAATTAAAACATTATTGCACTAATCTTTATATATCATTGACACATATATAGATGAAAAATAACAACTCTTGAACATTCAATAGTGATAAGTAAAAGAGATTGCTGTAAGAGCTTATACATACATCAATAATAGCAAAATGAATGAATGCTAGTTCACATAAAATAATGAAGCAAAACGTAGATAATAGTACCATATGTGTTTGAATCCCCTCCGACATGAATTGCATTTGGATCTCGCTTTCTAACTTGGAAGTACTTTTATAGGAAGCAGTAGTACATATTAGACAAAAGTATTCTTCATTAAAACTTAGAATTTAGGTCCAGTTTCATAAAAAATATATATATATATCGGAAGAACAATAGTGCAACTTCCAATCCAAGTCTTAATACAAGATTTTTAAGACCCTTTCTAAAAACATGAAAGGGTCTATAAATACTATCTAAACTAACTAACTTGAAATAAAAATGTTGTGAGCTGGTGTAACCAAATCACAAATATATGAAAATATCCCTGAAATAGACATTCTTGCAGTCGGTAAGGATGGTTCATTGTTTCGGCTGACTATCTTTTGGCTTGAGCTGGCATATGGCGAGCATTGGTTGCAATTTTGGAGGATGACTCATACGCAAATGCAACTGGGCAGTATATGTGGCATCAATAATTTCAGGAATCATGTAACTGATTGCATTGGTAAGGCATTTCATCGCTATCCTTTGACTATGTGGTTTAACAAGGAAGAACCAAAAGGTTTCCCATGTTAAAGTTTGAATGCCCACAATCAATCTCTCCCTCTTTTCATGCTCCTATTTCCATATCTGCTCCAATGCTTTGATTGATGGCAGTTTCCCTGGAGTACATTTTGAAATTAAATTTGACAAATAAAGAGTATTATTAATCAATTCCACTAGATTACCAGTCGCCAATCTACATCTCGATGTTTCCCTTTCTGCTTTCATCAGTTGAGATTGCCACTCAAGGAACAGGATTTCGTTGTGTGATTCGAGAATTTGGGGCAGATTTGCAGCTTGTCCTTCCTTGGTTTCTTGCAAAGAGAGAAAATCTGTTAGTGTTTCATCTGCTTTATGATCAAACTTAGCAAGTTTGGCTTGAGATGTGACATTATAAGAAACTTGTCTTGGATCATATGGTATGTTAGGAATTGTGGCAAGATTCAGCATTAGCATCTTTTCCGTCTCCTTCTCTGCATGCTTGTAGTCATGTAGAGTGAAAATGCCACAGCATAAAGGGAAGATTGGCTACATGTGTTCCTTTGAATTCTTAAGGGTTTTGGATGTCCCTTCCACTGTTATTTGATAAGCCAATTCCCGAGCTAACAATTTATCAGGCACATAAATGGGGAGAACATGGGGTTTAGTTAGGTTACCAAAAAGCCTTTTATAAGTAAATTTATCCTCCCTGAACCAACTACCTACTGCTGTCAAGTCAATTTCTGTCTCCGGGTATATTCTGGGGGCAGGTTTATTAAAAATAGAATAATATACAGGAAGAATAAAACCATTGCAAATTTTATACAAGTGATTTTTGTAATACGCCTTCCATAACTGTTGGTGGTAAATATGGATTGGGTTTGGGTCTTGGGGAGTCCATCTCCATCTGAGTATTGGATATTTAGAATTAAAGCAAATAGTATCCATAATATACGCACTATAATAGAGAGGGGGAATGGTCCTGGAAGTTTTATTTGCATTTGTTATGTATTCTAAAATTGTTGTGGCTAGTTTATCAGACACAATATTTTCCCAATCTATCACATAATCATTGATTGTAGCTTCCATTAGGGGGACCATTTCTATGGTGAATTTGGAAAAATCATGTATTCCCCACATCCTACACATCATAGCCCCAACATAGCAATAAGGGGTAGCCAATGAGTCAACAGAGTACTTACTTGATGACTTGTGCTTGTGCTTTTCCAGGAAATGCCTCCATTGCCTTATCATGGCTGACTCTGAGTCGTTTTCCTTCGCAAACACTTATAGGAACGTCTTTTTGTATCACTTCTCAGGTTAAGGTAAGTGGTACATTTTCATGAGATCCTCAGGCTGAAATGAGTTGAATATCCTCCCATCAGCTGTGCAAAAGGTTCTGTTCAAGACTGGATTTTTCTTTACCACCCATCTTACTACGTCAGTATATGGCTAGATTTTAGCTCGCACTGCTATCCTGTAAAGATAAGAACAAGGCAATTCTTTAAGAGTTCCTTCTGATTTGTTAGTTGAATCGGCTGTGGCTTCCTCTAATAGTTCTTTGGGCTCCTCTGCTTCTATCAGATTGTAGATGCTCTTCCAGCTAGTGTTTCCCAGACCAAGGCATGTCATATCTGAGATTAATCCTTTCTTGCTTGGTCCGAGATCTTTGACTGGAGGAACTGTTGTTGTGGACTTCTTTGATTTCTTCCCCATTTTCTCTGGATTTATGGTTTCGGAAGAATTCTACACAAAAAGTTGCAAACTATGATACAGGGAAAGTGCTGCTACAAGCCAATATGATAATGAATAGAATTACATTGATTGGCATATGATAAATAAAATATAGTTAAGAATTACCACTGATAAAATATTTTGAAAGATTTATCCTTAACTACAGTATTGAATAGTCATTTAAACTGTTAATCGTGGTAAATAACATCATAAATGCCCATCACGTCACTCATATGCCAAATGATTGTTTCAGGCGTGCTTTAGATTTCATTGATCGGTGATCGGTGATAAATCATAAATCGACAATCGAGAGTGTCAAAGGGAAGGGTTTAAGGACTTGCTGTAAATATCTCCGATTACCGAAAGGTGATACAATATAATGCATGCAAACCTTTTTAATGTATATTTGATTTTCGAGATGTGAGCCCAATTAATAGATCACAGCCAGGATTTGGCTTAAGCTTTATCCCTTTGTCATGTGACTCAACCGATTGCCGATTGAGATTTTCTTTATCGCATCGACAATTTTGATTAGGCCCTTTCGTATATCCCTTTATCATTGACACGACCGATTTGTCGATTGCGATTTCTTTATCGGATCAGGTGAGTTGAGAGGTTTTGTTTTATTTTACCTTTGGCATTTGTTTTTCCCGATTACCGATTGCGATTACCTTTTCGGATCGGAGAACTGGGTGAGGTTTTGTTTTTGTGTGTGTTTCCTTTGATATTGCGATATGCGATGTCCGATCGCTTTATCACAATATAGAATAGTTTTATAATATTTTTGAAGGAACACTTTGTTTTTTATTTAAAAGGCTTTGTAAAATGATTCATTTACATAGGGCCTTTTAGTAAGGATTTTCTTATGATGAGGTAAATACCATTTTATTCACACATCTAACTAAGTTTATTTTTAAAGGGACCCATTTTATATTAAGATCTTGTGTAAATATTTTTATGAAATGGGGGGTTGTTGTACAACACAACACAGACTTGAAGCCATAAGAATGTTTCTTTCTCTTCCAAGTTTTTGAAAATTCAAAGTACATCAAATGGATGTAAAATCATATTTTCTTAATGGGATTTAGAAGAAGAAGTTTATATTGAGCAACTAGAAGGATTCATTCTAGGAAATGATGCAAAACTTTTATGTAAGCTCAAAAAAGCTCTATATGGTCTAAAACAAGCTCCAAGGGCCTGGTATTATCGTCTCGACAAATACCTATAACAACAAGGTTTCAAAAAAGGTTCTGTAGACAACAACATATACACAAAGATTGAAAATGAAAAACTACTAATTATTGTTGTTTATGTTGATGATATCATCTTTGGTAGCAATTAAGAATCTATGAGTCAGAAATTTGCTTCGGTTATGTATCAAGGACTTGAAATGTCCTTAATTGGTGAACTCACTTATTTTCTTGGTCTATAAGTACAACAATCAAAAGATGGTATTTTTATTTCACAAACCAAATATCTCAAGCAGATTCTA
Organism: Pinus taeda; assembly: GCA_000404065.3. NCBI lineage: Eukaryota > Viridiplantae > Streptophyta > Pinopsida > Pinales > Pinaceae > Pinus > Pinus taeda. The sequence goes on from APFE031108601.1 coordinate 78,278, forward strand.
AAGAAATACAGAATGGAAGATTCTAAACCAGTATGTACTCCAATGGTAACAAGATGTAGTCTCATCTCTAATGATGAATCACCTAAAGTGAATCAACTAGCATACAGATCTATGATTGGAAGTATGCTCTATCTAACAAGTACCAGATCTGATATCATGCATGCAGTAGGAATTGTTGGAAGGTTCCGAGCAAATCCAAAGGAATCACATCTTCAGGCAGTAAAAAGAATATTCAAATATCTTCAAGGAACTGAAGACTTTGTCTATGGTATCCTAAAGATACAGATCTTACTCTCCATGCATATTGGGTAGGAAATGTTGATGATAAAAAAAGCACTAGTGGAGGTGCATTCTACATGGGATCATGGTTAGTGTCTTGGTTCAACAAGAAACAAAGTTCGATTGCCTTATCTACAGCTGAAGCAGAATATGTGGTTGCTGCATCTTGTTGCACACAACTAATTTGGATGATACAAACATTGCAATATATCCAAATTACATGTACTCCACCCTTCTCTATTCTATGTGATAATACAAGTAACATTAGTATTTCAAAAAATCTAGTCATGCACTCCAAGACCAAGCACAAACCAAATAAGTACCATTTTCTATGAGAACAAGTTCTTGAACAAAAAGTTAAATTGGAGTATGTTCCCTCCAAAGAACAAGTTGCTTATGTATTCACCAAACCACTTCCCACAGAAACATTTGAATATCTTAGACAAAGCTGGGAGTAGTTTTTGCATCATCCTGTTGTTAAATCCTATATTTCAGAGGAAAGTTCCTATATGTGGGTTTCATGAAGGATAGTCACGTATATATGTGAGTTTCTATGGCTACAGGAATGAATATGTTTTTGTGATAGAAAAACAATGGGTCTAATATGGGTGCCCAGTCTGATATTGATGATTACAGTCTGCTGATATGATTTGTTCATTGATTTTTATCTGACTGATGGAGATGCCTTGATGAGTGTTTTTTTGACAATGCATAGGTAGAACAGGTTTAGGGGGAGCATTAACCTTATCAAACATTCTATATTTTTGGAATTATGGTTGTTGATTACAACTATGGTTTCAGATATTCATATCAATTGTTGCATAGGTCATGTAGAGATCTAGGTTGTAATATGTGTCCTTTTGTCATAGTATATTTTTGAATGAGTCCTATTGGACATATGATGTAATTTGCACAGGGGCCTCACCCAATGAACCTATGGCATATCACATACGTTCGTGGCATACTAAACAATACCCCTAATTTGACTACATATTAGAAAATACCTCTAAAAATCACATTATTTAACCCCCTACCAATACAAACCCAATACACCTTCCCAATTTAAACAACCCCTACTTTCACTGGATATTGTAGGTACCCATTTTTTCATTAACATTTTTTATACCCCTTTAAATTTTTAATTAACTTTAAGCTCCAATTTTTATACCTGCCAATATAAAAATCCTTCACCCCCTATATATCCCCCAATATATTATGTCATTTTTTCTTCAATAAATACTCCCCAATATGAACCCATGTTCTATGGTATTTCTCCCCTAGTGAAGCCCCCCTGGTAATTTTTATCCCCACTTTGCATTGGAAGGATGATATAATAATTGTTATATTTCAGTCATGTATAAACAATTGGTATATCCCCACTTGGTTGGGTGGATGAGTCAAATTTGGTGTATCCCCACTTGGTTGGGTGGATGAGTCAAATTTGGTGTATCCCCACTTGGTTGGGTGATTGATATATGTATGACTCATTGGTCTTAGGGAGGTCATACTCTCTTAGTTGAGTTATAGAGTCATGTTATTCTTTTGAAACATATCTCTTCAGACTCTACATGTACTCAGGGGGAGTAGGCAAAGCATAATGTATCTCAAAGGGGGAGAATATTTTTGGTTCGCTCTTTTCCCTTGATGTCAAAGATGGAGACTATTTGGTGTTGCTTGATTTCTCTAATAGTTTCTAAAGCTTGTAGTAATCAACACCAATATGGTTTCCATCAAGTCCAAAGGGGAATATTGTTGGCATTATGATACAGGTGGTGTCCTTGATGATAACTCACATTAGTTCAAATTTGATAAAAGGAAATTCACATTGTAATAGGTCAATTCAAAGGTAACAGGGAATTGGTATAGAAGAACAAAAGTTGGAACAAAGGTCTACTGATCATAATAAAGAAGTTGAAGCAAAAGGATTTTTTCAGATAGTTTAAGATGTACATGCATGTTCACCTTGTCAAAAAAACGTATACATGCAGGTTCACAAAACAAAAGGAGTACATATGTATGCACACACTTTCACAAGAGGAAAAATGCATATGGATTGGAAAATCAAGGAAATACAAGACTAGATAATACCAAGGGTCAATACCATGGTATTATCCCACAAGTTTGAGTGGAGTAACGACTATTTGATCCCGTCCAAGAATACCACATGCTCTAAGTGTTGTTTTGGTCCAAGGTATTGAGGAAGGCCAAAACCTATATAAGGAGGAGAAGATCAAAGGGCCAAGTGTGCAAGTGAAAGGGTTACTTAGGAATACTTCTATCTGAAGTATATTTTATGTTGTAGGGGTTATGATTATCATATAATCGGAAATATTTTGTGCACATTGGATACAATATTGGACCAGGATCATGAGACCTGAAATGACTACAAGTAGCGTATACACGTAGTTTGGGTTCATTAAAGTAGCACATACATTCTGATGTATGATTCTTGAGTTTGAAGCTTGTTCTGAATGATGATGCCGGTTTTTGGGCTCAACACATTGTTCTGGTGACATTGATCTGACTGTTCAGATTAACTGATTGTAGGTTGATGCAGTTTAAGTTTCTAAGTTTCTGATGGGTCTAGTGCGAAAATTTGATGAAACAAGGCCTTCATATTGTACTGTTGTGTACTAGGAGCATCCAATATGAAAATTAATGAAAAGTGGTCCCTAGAGGAAGAGAGAAGTTTGTAGCCTTTTTTAGGCCGATGCCTACGTACTAGTAAACATATAAGCTAGTATAAGAGATAGGGTGTTGTAGCTCCCTTCCAGTAGAAGCTGGAAAATGAGAGAAGGTTGTAGCTTTCTGTAGGTGGGTGCTTGCGTACTGGTATGAGTATGCACTAATATAAGATTGTAAACATATTTTCTTTATATTAAAAGAAGACAGAGACGACAACAACACGTGGTTTTTCTCCCGCATTGGGTTTCCACCTCAAATCTTGGTGTTCATGTGTGTTGCTTATGTGTGATGGTTTATTATGTTATTACTGCACATAGTTACTATATATTAAGATATTGATGCACTGATTAAAGATCAATACATGATAAATGGACTAAATCATAAGTTCTTTGGGTATACACTGGTTTCTTTAATCACAATAGCATATACATGCAAGTTCACTTCACTGAAGTAGCGTATATAAATTTGATTGGGAATTGAAAAGTATTGAATTGTAAATACTGATTCACCCCCACCCTCTCAATATTATTTCCAACATAATGGTTTCCAACAGAGGTCAACACAGTTGAAGGAAATAAAAAAATATTGACAGACCCAATTATCATACCATTTCATAAACATTCCTATGTAAACCAAGAAAGTAATTTATGGGGATGTGTGGATTGTTATTAGATCCATGTAACCAACTTCTAATTTAATAATTCAATCTAGATTTGGATTTGAACTAACATACTTTGCTAATAGTTTTCTTCCATTTAATTTTCCTTTTTTTATTCTTACCCAAACACAGTTGAGAACTTGTCTAAGTATAATGCATACTATCTTTAAAAAAGAAATTGTGATGGGGTATGAAGTCATGGTCCTTATGCAATATTTCCCTTTGTGTAAATATGTAAAATTTCTTGTAATATCATCTAAACAGTTTTCTCCATAGAAAATTGTAATGAAGCTCATTTCTTATGAATAGTTGTCTTAAATAATTCCCAATGGAATATAGCCCTTGATAGGGGAAATGTTTAATTGATTACTTTGAAGATCATAAATAATATGCGATTTTGTTAACCCATGCAACAATGTATTTGTCACCAGCTCTTCATTGTTGTCATTGATTTCATTGTCTATTTCAATATTTGTCTCAACCATAGGTGTATCTTTGGCATCCAAAAATTTTTCTTTCCAATTTTCATTTATGGAAACCCTCTCCATTCGATAAAGCATGGTTTTGCATAAGCGATACATTGCTTTCATGACCATATGCGACCGAAAGCGACGATAAGCATAATAAATTTTGTAGCATAGTTTTCTCTTTATCGCCATAGAAATTGTATCAATTTCTTTTATGTCACGTGGCCCATGCATGTTGAATTCGAGACGTGTGAGTGGGAATATTAATTATACCTCTAGCTAGGCCCATTTGTTGACCTTTATATTTTTGGCCAAATTATCGAATTTGCATGAATGGTAAGGAAATTGATACTAGTAATTCTTCTAACTCAGTTAGTTTGTTTATGATGTGGATATGCTTATTGCATGTGATTTCTTGAGGGCACAAAAATATGGGAATCTCACCATGATCCAAGGATTTTTTATAAGGATTTCAAGTGTATTAATCTTATAGTTCCATGTCTCTAGTTGCAAAATGGTTTTTTTTGTAAATAAACTTGTTTATTTGTTATAGCATCCTTTCCAAAGAAAGTTTTACAACAACATGAGAAATCATAGGTAGGCATGTGATCCGGATCTTGGGGGAAGGCCCCCAGATCTAAAAAAATCCAATGCTAAGTACAAGTAGCGTCATGATCGACATCGGGTTCCATGCAAGTTCTAGGTGGGCGACAAAGTTTGGCTACATTTGTAGAAGGAGTGCCTCGTTGGGACCCACTGCAAGCTTCACCCACTTTGATAAGGGCCTTACACCATCACTAAGGCTATAGGGGACAATGCCTTCAAGATCAACATTCTCCTCGTTGATCCAAACTTAAACAGGAATGCAACAGAATACATATATAACCATAAATGCAGAGATGCAGCATAAATAACACTTCATTTCATTAACATCAAAGAATTGAAATATGCTTACATATAGAAGGGAAATAAATTAGCTCGGGCGATGGTAGCTTATCTCTGAGAAGATATATGGTGGCTACATGCCTCTGAATTGTGTTAAAATGAGGTTCAAAAGCCTATTTGTTATTGAGAAACAATGAAAAACCCTAAACATCCCAAAACTAGGAGATGAAGCACCAAAACTATGGGCCTCATTGGGGTAAATTGGTACATCAACTTCCTGATGTCTTAACTTTGGCATACAATCTCCGTTTGACATGCATGATACCTCATTAAAAATATCTAACCAATGACTATAAATTTCGATTGTAAATGTTGATTAAAGACTAATGATTTCCTATTTTCCAAAAAAACATTGTTTAGGGCCTCAAAATGGCTCCACAAGTTCAAGACCCAAAAAAATGCCAAAAATAGTAAACGGTGCCACAATTACGATAACTGAAAAACTAAAAGAAACAATGGTGGAGGTCCATGTGTAATAGGAGGGTGGCCACTAATATCCACCTGGATCAGTCTTCCCCCCATGAAGAAATGGTTTCCATTGGGTTCAGGGCCTTCGTGAGATGGGAAACTTCTGTTGAACTTGGTCCCTAGTGAGCCACTTGCCTTGGTGCAGGATTTAGCTAGCTTTGACAACCTGATACAGTTGGATCTTTTGTTGGTGAGTTTTCTTAATCTATGTGTCCATGATTCAATTAGTTGTGGCTTGTTCCATGCATTCTAGATTTAACTTTGTTGGTGTGAGTTGTTCTGAAATGTTTGATGTGTCTAGTAATTGTGGAAAGTATGGTCGAAGGTGGTCCACATCGAACACTGGGTGTAGGAAAAGGAATAGGAGAATGTTAAGCTCAAAATAATTGTCTCCCACAACCTTGCTAATGGTGTTAGGCCCGTATTAGAGTGGTCTGAGCTTTCGATGGGCTCTGATAAGGCAATTTTTATGCAAATGCAACCAAAATTTGTTGCCCACCTAAAACTTGTGTGGCACCCGATGTTGATCATGTCATTGCTTGTACTTAGCATTGGCTTTGTCCAATATGTCATGGGCCTTCTAGAGGATGTGCTGAATTCACTCAATGTAGATGTTAGCCTTGTCAACTTCAGACTGGACATGAGCCGAATCTGCTTGAGTAGCTGCAAATGGTATGGCCACATCAATGGGACATAGTGGCTAGAATCCCATCCCCACATGAAAGAGGATGTGGCCAGTTGAGCTATGGAGAGCTCTATTGTAGCTGTGCTGGACATAAGGGAGGCTTTCATCCCATGTGCATGGATGCTTCAAGCTTTACATGCACAAAATGTGTACGACCATCTTGTTGACAACCTCTATTTGATCATCAATTTGGGGTTGGAAATTCGTGGACTTAGTAAGCTTGGTATCCAGCATCAACTAGAGACTTGACCAAAATGTACTTAGGAATCTACTACCTTGATCTAATATAATGCACTTTTGGTATGACCCAGGTTCAATATCTTGGGTACATCATTGATGAGCAGGGTGTGCATGTGGACCCATCTAAGATACAAGCCATTTAGGATTGGCCAGCCCCATCAACTCTGATAGAGCTCCACAAATTTTTGGGTCTTGCCATTTTCTACTGTACGTTCCTGTTTGGATTCTCTCATATCACTTGGCCTTTGAGCCAAGTCACCAAACAAGGAGCAAAAACAAAGTTCTTTTGGTTTGAATCCCAATAGAAAACATTTGCCAATTTGAAGCACTGCCTTTGCTTTGCACCAATGCTCACCTTACCAAACCTACAACAACCATTTGAGATTGAGACAAATGCCTCTGACTATGCTATTCGTGTAGTTCTTACTCAGTAGGGGCATCCAGTAGCATATCATAGTGAGACACTTCCAGAAACAGTTCAAAAGTATCCCACCTATGATAAACATATGTATTCCATTGTGTAGGCCTGCCGAAAATGGAAGCATTACATTCTAGGTAAGGAAATGGTCATCCACACAAACCATTGACCCCTACAATTCATATCGACACAAGGGAAGTTGCAGAATGATCACCATCAGAAATGATCCACATACCTGTAACAGTTCCATTTTAACATCAAGTACAAGAAGGGTAGCACCAACAATGTTGGAGACTGCCTTAGTTGACCGCCAGTCATGGCACTGACCACTATGCTTCACTCTTGTGGGCATGAGACTTTGGGGTGGCTGCATCTTTACAAGAGCGATCTAGAATTCGAAAACACATACCATATGCTCCTGGAAGGCAAGCAAGTTCCAAATTTTCACCTCCAGGATGTACTTTTATGCCACCTGGGACACCTCTGTGTTCCTTCAAGCGAGCATTCCAAGATTATTTGGGAGGCACACTACAGTCGGGTCACTGGACCTTTCATGGTAGATAAAATAGTGGAAGTGCTGCAAAAGTATTTTTATTGGCCGAACCTTTGACAGGATGTTGGGAAGTACATCAGATCCTGCATTGCATATGCCATTGCCAAACCGACCATTAAGAAGCAAGGCCTATACACTCATCTTCATACTCCTAGTCGACATTGGGAATTCATCTCCATGGATTACAGTCTGACCTTCCTTCTACTAAGCACAACAACGATTGTGTTTTCGTGGTCATTGGCAGATTCTCTAACATGACCATTCCGATGGTCTTCAAGAAGAGAATCATAGTAGAAGTGACTGCTAAGCTCTTCTTTGAACGAGTGTGGAAAATTCCATCCACCCATGGTATTCATCCACCCATGGTATTCATTCACCCATGGAATTTACCTATGGTATTGTAAGTGGCATCCACCCATGGTATTTATCCACCCCTGGAATTTACCCATGGTATTGTAAGTGCCATCCACCATGGTATTTTCCCATGGTATTGTAAGTGGCATCCACTCTTGGTATTCATCCTCCCATGGTATTTATCTGCTCATAAAATTTACCCATGGTATTCATTCACCCATGGTATTTACCCACCGATGGAATTTACCTATGGTATTATAACAAAAAAAGGTTATAAGTAACAAGAGGCATTTTGTAAAACAAACAAATTTTCAACCATAATGTAGCTTTTATAGTTATTCTCTATTTAATAAAAAATTTCTTGGTTATTTTGTTTACTGTGTGTTCTCCTTTTTTCTTATGGAATTTTCAATTTTTAAATCTTTGGGTCCTCCCCCCAAGTTCTAAAGAAAATCAAATTCCAAAATAAAAGAGGAGAACACACAAAAAAAAAATCACAAAGAAACCTTTTATTAAAATAGAGAATAATTGTAAAAGCTACATTGTGGTGGACAAACTATCTTTTTACAAAATGCGACTTGTTACTTATAGTATTTTTTTGTTACAATATCACAGGTAAATTCCATGGGTGGGTAAATAACATGGATGAATGAATTCATGGGTGGATGTTACTTACAATACCACGGGTAAATTCTATGAGTGGATAAATACCACGGGAGGATGAATACCAAGGGTGGATGACGCTTACAATACCATGGGTGGATGCCACTTATAATACCATGGGTAAATTCCATGGGTGGATAAATACCATGGGTAGATTCCATTTTCCATTCAAATCATTCCTCCCTCCTTAAGAAGCAATGGCCCCCATTCCGTGAAGCTCCCTCACGGGAAGACCTTGTTGAATATGAAGAGCCACTTAAGAGAATGGTTTTTTGTGGTTAATCCATAATCGATGAACGAAGATCTGAGGATAGAGGTACCCTATAATCCTTGTGACCAACTATGATATTAAAATTGTGCGACCTAGAAAATGGACTTCGATGAAGCGTGGGTTTGTGGATGACCCATAACCATGAAGATCCTAGGATAGATATATCATGTAATGCTTGTGACTAACTGTGATACTAACAGTGTGTGGCTTAGAAAATGGACTTTGATGACAAGGATTTTATGCGGTTGACCCATAACCTTGATGCTGATTGTTGATGAAGTAGCTACATAACCTGGGGTGGGAGGGAATGTTTCCAAAGAACCCAAGGCAGATTCCTTTATGATGAAAGTGATGAATTTGAAGTAGGTTCCTACTAAAGTGGGGTGGGAGGACACGTCTCCAAAGGGAATCCATTCCTAATGCTACTCCATATATAAAAACTCATGGATTCTGGGTGGGGTACAGAACTAGGACACACCAGAGATGTACCTAAATTATAAATGTTTTACATAATTGTAACAAAAACGGCCATGGGTGATGTATATTCTACTATCCAATGAGATGTTGTAAAGGCTTCTTTCACATTATAGATGTCTTTCTACAATTTTGTTGATAACGTTTTCTATAGGTGATGAAATCAAATTCTGTTAAACCCCCATTTGAGGTATTGAAGAGATATTTACATTAATATAAGACACTTAAAATTTCATGACCTTTGGAGTGAGAAAATAATACCATAAACCCATGGTACGTGCAATCGCGCAACGTTCTAGACATGTGTAACTTCAATTTCTCATATCTGTTAAATGGGGAAACGAAATCAAATTCCATAAAAACCCCATTTGAGCTAACAAAAAATAATTTCAAAGGAGTTATTTTTCACCTTATAGAATGCTTTGTGGAGGTCGTAGAACTTGCATTAAATTTGTTGAAGATTGCTACAAAATTTTGAAACTGAAATATGCTTCAAACCCTCATTCCCATGGAGTTGTAACCTAAATCTGATACCACTAATCCGGATCTTGGGGGAGGCCCCAAAGATCTAAAAAAAAATGAAATTATAGAAGAAAAGAGGAGAACACACAATAAGAAACCACAAAGAAACTTCTTATTAAAATAGAGAATAAATGTAAAAGCTATATTATGGTGGACACTCTATCCTTTTACAAAATGTAACTTGTTACTTATAGCCTTTTTTTGTTACAATACCATAGGTAAATTCCATGGGTGGGTAAATACCATGGGTGAATGAATACCATGGGTAGATTTCACTTACAATACCATGGGTAAATTCTATGGGTGGATGGATACCATGGGTGGATGCCACTTTCAATACCATGGGTAGATTCCATGGGTGGATGAATACCATGGGTGGATGTCATTTCCCATTCAGATCAACATGTCAACAGTTATTTTTTCAAATGTTTGTTCAACGAGTGTGACAATGTTGTTTGATTGATAGTTCCTCATCTTATGATGAAATGTAACTACTTTTGATTTTCTATGGATGTTTTTATGGTTTGGCTTAATGTTGTTTCTAAGAAACTTTTTTATTTCTAGAATGGGAATTGTTTTTCTCTTCCATACAGTTGGTGTTTGTTGAAATCGTTGGTGTGCTATTCATACATATATTTCCTATATATTCCAATGGTTGAAAATGAAACCATGCCCTATTTTTTTATACTGAATAAAATTAAACGTGAATGGATTGAACCTGTCTGAGTTGAATTGAGTCAAAATATCTCCTTTTTTTGTAGACCACACACAAATGTCTAACCCCAAAACATAAGCCATTAAGGACAAAACGAAAATACTACCTTCTATGTCTCCTTTTTCATATGGGAGTTCCAAAAGCAAAATATAACCCTTCCAATCCAAAATTCTGGTTGCATTTTTTTTGTATGTAAACTTTGACATAGTGGTTTATGCATTTTAATGCAAAATGATCACTTTGTAAAACTACGTTTGATAAAGTCTAGGCCATAATGTGATGCAGGAAACCCACATCATATTCATGTTTTTTTAGATGACAAATGTGTTGAAATGAGCTTTCACCACAAGAGCGTTTGAAATTTTGTATTCATTGAATTCCTTGTGATAACATCTTGGCTTCTATTTGTGCCAATTTTTTTCGATGAATGCATGCTGGAAAGCATCTACATTTCCTCTAACTCTATTGATATGTGCATTTTTTTCACACAAGAGTGGCTCAAAATGTCTAGCAAGGTGATTTTCATCATTAAATAATATGTAATATGTGTGCATGCCTATATGTGAATTGAAATGCAAGTGTGGTCTATTTTTCCTCTTTGACCAAATTCTTACTAGTATGTTGAGCCACTTTGACAACCAATGTATGTAAAAAATGTATCCCAAAATCCCTTTCTCATTTAGTGGGCACTCAAGTGAAGAAAATTATGACATTCATTGAAAATGACCCTTACAATCATTGACATTATGCATTTCCATCAATGAATCTATATTTAACTAATTTTTATAAGACAATAATACTTCAATGAAATTATTTTACAAGGAAATTCGCAAATGTTGTATTGTCCCTTGTCTCAATTCTATAGAAGTATATCTATTATGTAAAAGCACTCGATGAGAATCAATTAAGAAATATTGAAGAGTAAATTTGAAGTTTTTCAAGTGAGTCAAATTGTCTTTTTCCAAAACAACATTAATATCAAGTTCTTCATGCACACCAAGGTTTTTTAGTTCAGTGATATGCTTGTCTCCATATTTTTGTTTGTTTTTTGCCTCAAGCACATCCATTTGTTGTCTTTTTCTTCTTTTGTATATACCAACTATATTTTTTAAAAACATACAAAAAAATGAATGCTTTTGTTTTTTCTTTCCTTTTTTCCTTTTTCTAGATATCGACAAAAACAATTTCTATTAATACCATTTACATGATGCTAAAATGTTAATACCTTGTATCAAATGGAAATTGTCTAGATTTGTTATGACACCAAGAAAGTGCAACAAGTTCCACCTTATATCGAGAAAATTTGTTCCCTTGTAAGTAAAAAAAGAATCCAATGAAAACAAGCAAATATCTCAATGTGTCAAGATATTGAGAATCCAAATATTACCTTGCTTTTGAAAATGCAAAATAATTATGGCCTCCTTAAGATGAAACTACAAACAATAAAAAAATGATTCAATATTGACATGTGAATAAATAATGACATTGTAAAATTGCATAATGTTGCAAGGACACTCACCTTTAACCTCATATTTAATTGTTCATTATAGAAATAGTACCAATGAAATAAACTAGTATATGCATTTCTAATATTGTGTTAACAAGAGAACTTACACTTTGTCAATTTTATCACATAAGAATGTTTTTCATACATGTATCAATATATGTATGTATGTTTGTGTTGAAGAACTTGCTACTACATATAACCTATTACTATGAATTGTAAACATTTTTTTTCTTCATACAATGCTACCATATTGTAAACGATGAACATTTGCATATGCCACAACATGTAGATGACTATGACAACCTTAGAAGCAGTTAAAAAAAAAATGAATTTCATTTTCAATATTGATGACATATTCTATATGCTTTAATACATAGGTAAACATTTTTTTTAAGATCCTAGCTAGTAGTAATGAAAACATAACAAAATAAAATTCATACTGAATACATATTCTAAAATGAATCAGACTGAACTCTTTAAAAGAAAATAAAAATGATCTCCCCTACAAATTGGGCCAATGAAATAATCTATTTATTCTTAGCCAAATTCCATGTGTGTGAAATAAATTTGTGTTTCTTGCCTTGCACACACATTCCCTCTACACACCCTTTTTTTCGTACACCCCCCCTTGCACACATCCTTTATTCCACACACATCCCCTTCATGAGCCACATCATAGGGTTGAGAAAAATATATAGCTCGTGCTTTAAAAAAATATCTATTGTAATTTTAGTTTTCCTTTCTTCACTTTTTAGACACTTTTCTTAGTTTTAATACAGCTTAAATTTATCTCACCTTCAAATTTAATAAATATAAAAAACAATAAAACAAATAAAATATATTAAAAAGAAGAAGAGCTACAGCCCTAGCTAGGTTTCCGACCCAGGTTCGAACTCCCTTGATGGTGTTTGCTTCAACGAGCTTCTCTGTGGTTCGGGTCGCAGTAGTGCCATCATGGAACCAAAGACAGGACGACGACGGAGAGAGAGAAATTCCAGAAGAGAGCATGCAACTTCTTTATCTGGCCAATGGAGGGGATGTTGCAGCGATAGAGGCTTTGCTTGACTCAGGAAAAAATATCAACTCGGTGGATTTCGATTACCAGACTGCCCTTCATATGATCACTTGTGAGGGTTGTACGGAGGTGGTTGCTCTACTTCTCAGCAAAGGAGCCAATGAGAAAAACGAAGATCGATGGGGCAGCATGCAATGGAGGAGAGATCATGGTTTCATGGTTTTAAGAGTAGTAGGGTTGGAGGCCGCGATGGCAACGGAGTAGCTTCTACGAGATATCTGAACAAAACCCACAAGGTTTAAGTGAGATTCCTCTCATCCAACCCTTGAAATCCGATTCGCAAGGCCATTGGAAATCCCCATCAAGTCAACCCTGAATTTTTCTTCTGAACAACAAGAAACCCTTACTTCAAAGGGATCCAAAAATGTCTCTTCAATGGATTCCTCAAATATAACAGTCAGATTCAAACTTGGGACGTGGAAATAGCTGAGATGGATAGATACACTATGAAACAAAACCTGGAAATGTTCGATGCCCTTCTGACTAAATTAATTGATGTCGAAAGAGGGGTTGTACAGAGGTCCATGGGGTTAAAGATGGAACAGCTTAAAGTAGAGCTATGGAAGATAAATGATCATTGGGATCAGGGCACTAGAACCCTGTTAGGGAATGCAGAGCCCACATTGCGGTGAATTGCAACTACTGCTTCTCGAACAAGATACCCCCAGATGGAAACAAAACCTGGATCTATGGTAAGTACCTCTGTTTCCAAGTTTTTGTCAAAACCCCTATCAGAAAAACACATTTGATCCGGGTACATGGAACTGATTGTGTGAAGCATCTGAAGAACCTTATCTCCCAATAAGTGGGATATCCCACTAGTTTACAAAATTTGATGCATGGGGGGAGATCACTCCAGGACTCCAAGCATCTTATGGACTACAAAATCACACTTGTGTCAACCATAATTCTCAATTTGAGACTAAGAGGTAGCGTGGAAAATAATAGTAAAAATCCTTATAGGGGAGAAGTAATTGGGAGTTTCTTAGCAAAAAACGCAGAAACACATCAGGGGAAAAAAATGGATGACTATCTTTCAAAAACATTCTCCAAGGGAAAAATACATCCACAACAACACCAAAACAAAGCAGGAAAGGAAACAAGGCCATATATTGTGTAGCAACTGAATTATACCCCATGAATTAAACATAGATATACCATAAACAGATGAGCATTGTACTATATTTGAAAATCAAGCTATAATTTGTAGATTAAACTGTTTTTGGCCCAAGCTTGTTGAGCTATTTCACTGGATTTTCACAAACTAGTCTACACAATGTGAAATACATCTCTGTTCCAAGGGGTTCTTCATAGTGAAATTCCCTATATCAGAGGCTAGAGATATTATAATTCAGGAAGGACCTTGGTTCTGGGGATCCATGGGTCTCTTCATCACACCATGGTTTCCAGAATTTGATGCAAACACAATGGTTGTTTCAAGGATGCCAGTTTGGGTACGCTTTCACAACCTCCCAATACATCTATGGAATCAACAAGTCCTTGCAGGAATTTGTAATACCATCGGGCGTTATATCAAAATGGACATCTAAAGACTAGAGGAAAGAATCTACACATTTGCGTGAATTTGTGTGGAAGTAGATCTCAGCAAAGGTTTTCCATATCAAATTTAACTAAAGCATAAACAAAGGTGCTAGACACAGGTCTTAGATTATGAAAATGCAACATTCAGATGCAGAACTTGCTGACAAACAAGATATCTACAAAACACGTGTCTAGAAGCAAAAAAAGACATTCGTAGGAAGAAGAAATCAGGGAAACAAGCCAAGGGAGGGAAATTTCCTCCACCACTCTCCAATGAGGAGGAGGAAGAGGATGTTGAACATGTCATACCCAATGAGAACAACCAGATGAATAAAGAACCAAAAGTAGAGGATTTAAACCCACAAGGTCTAATGGACTTAGAGCTAGTAAAGATACCAGAAATAATGGATACTAGCAAATCCAAACGACATCACATATCAGACACCTCAGATTCTGATAAAGACAACCTCCAAACTATGGCCGACACTTCACTAGCACTTGTATCTACATTACCAACTCAAGGGTAGTGGCGAAAGTTTGAGAAGAAAAAAGGGTGAAAAACATGACTTTTCCCCACTTGTACAATATTTTCTTGTTTTCATGAACTTTGATCAGCAGTCAACAATTGCTGATGGAATGCACCACAGATATATATATATATATATATATATATATATATATATAAATTAATTATTTACTTGAAACTACCTTAAACTAGATGATTAGAAAACATAATTGGAGGGTTAATCAACATGTGGTCTTGGTCATATGACAACCCCTCCTCACTCCAGAAATTAGGACTTAGAAAAAACCCTTCCCACTAAACCATTTAGTTAATTTCTCATTTTTTTCATTTCAATTTCATGGTTTTCTTTGCACAGATAAAATATAATACGATCTTGGTTGTGACTTTAGAAACTATAGATCTACTCATGAGGAGTCAACTAAAAAGGGTTTACATTTAGTAGTGGAACATTACAATAGGCTACAAGATCATTTCTCTTAAATCACTACATTTTCTACTTGTAATGGACATCGTCATCCTTTCCCTCCTTAATTCCTTAGCTCAACTCAATGATCTTGCTCACTGTTTAAGGTTTGTGATTTCACATTACAAAGGGCATGTAGTTTCCTCCCTTGTCAACTAATGCTTCTTTCATCTCACTTCACTTCCTTTACATACCAGGTACTCTTTTTTTTTGTAAGTATCCATCACCAAAACACTTGATAGCGGGATCTTGACTTCTATAGTGCTTGTATTAAGAAACTTAGTTGAAAAAATCACCCTCATAATGTATTCAACCTCTTGAAACTAAATGATATATTACTGAGGCTTTGGTGAATTCTTGTATTCATTTATGATTTGGTTAACGACTCACTATGGTGGTTAATGATGGAGACAGTCGATAAACCACATGGACAACTGACTCCTTGCCTTGATTATTTGTTAATTAAAGATTTCTCTATATTCCCATAACCACTTAGATCCTTA
Source organism: Pinus taeda (assembly GCA_000404065.3). Taxonomy (NCBI): domain Eukaryota; kingdom Viridiplantae; phylum Streptophyta; class Pinopsida; order Pinales; family Pinaceae; genus Pinus; species Pinus taeda. The sequence goes on from APFE031108601.1 coordinate 94,291, forward strand.
GATTTTGAATCCATCTCGGGGGTGGTCAACTACAACAAATCTATGGTGTACTTGGCATAAAAATGGTATTTCCAACCATTTTTAGATACACAGATAAGTATAATTGTTTGCGCATAGTTCGATTATGTTAGGTCCATATAATTCCAGTGTATCCACCTTATTATTATTGTTGTGCCCATGTATCCCCCATATTGTTATTGTTGTGCCCCATAGAAGCCCATTATTATTATCGTTGTGCCCTTACATTATTATTGTTATGTAGAATCTGATTGTATTTGTATTATCATCCAAGAATTATTCATTAATTTAATGTAAATGAGGTTTCCTCTATTTGTGAGCTAGTTGCAAAACATTTGGTATCAAAGCTTTGGATTCTAGGGTTTCACCACTTCAAATAGGTCATCATGGAACATTTTCTATAACATTTCTTCTTCGAAGCTTCAGAAGCTAAAATTACAACCACATGGAGCCGAAATTAGGGTGAACGTCATGTAATAATTTCAGATATTGTTCTCTATATTTCGGAGATATGATCTGAGGAAGTTAGAGTTGTTACAGACTCCAAAATTCTATCTCAAATAGGTGACCTAAGTAAAATCATCATAACTTTCTCTCTAAGCATAAGCTTTGAATTTAGTAAAAAGTGATGGAAATAGGATGGACTGTAGTTTTTTGGCTATCATTTTCATGGTTGAAGGTTGAAACTATGACACTTAGCACTCTGTACAAGTACGCTCTACTGAAACAATCTATAATCAGGTCATCATGGGAGATTGAGCATAAATCTTTCTTAAAGAATCCAATATTGGTATAACTTGTTGGGTTGGAAAGAAGAATCATAGGTCTACTACATTAAGGAATTTTAGATCTTGGATATTCACAATTACAAAGATATAATAGATGTAATATCTAGCTCCTAAAAAGAAAGAAAAATGTGTGTATTTTTTAAATTTTACATAACTTTTTTTCTTCTGAAAAATCAGTTTGAAGTGATTCAAAGGGCATAGTGAAGCATAGATATCATTTTTTGATTTCAAATTTATATAAACAAAAAAATGGACACATATAGTAAGCAACTATAAATCTCTTCTATGACACATGAAGAAGAGGAAGAAATGCAACATGATATATCAAAATTACGAGACCAAGTGCAACAAATTTCGCTCTCGCAAAGAGTAACCAAAACTGAAATGAAAGTTTTGAATAATGGTATGAAGCTAGAATGGATGGTATAGAAGAAAAAAAGAAAGCCAACATGTAGATTTGAAGAATGGTTTAAAATTAGGCATGGAAGGTTTGAAGGAAGGTTTGACAAAGTTGCTACAAGAAATTCTTCCTAATGGCAAAAAGGCATTAGATGAAACTCATGATGAGAATAAAAGGAATGTTAATCATGATTCCATAGACTCTAAATTTGGATTGAAGACCCACAAAATTCCACATATTTATATGAGGAAGTTTGATGGCAAGGATCAAGTAACATGGATATTACAAATGGAGCAAAATTTTGATCTCCATATTGTGCAACACACATAAAAGGTATACATTTCAACTTTATATTTAGAACCCAATCAGTTTGTATTGTATCGACGTATTTTTTCTCGTAGAACACTTGTCACTTGGTCAATTTTTACGAAGGAAATGATAGCGCATTATTTGTTCCGGATTTAAACAGGAACGCAATAGATTACAGAGATAACCATATATACAGAGATGCGATAACCATAAATAAAGAGATGCAGCGGAAATAATACTTCATTTCATTAATGGAAAATACCGAAATATGCTTACAACCAGAAATGGAAAAAAACCAGCTAGGGCGATGGTAGCTTATCTCTGAGAAGAGATGTGCGGCTACAAGCCTCTGAACTGTTCCGAACTTGTGTTACAATGAGGCTCGAAGGCCTTCTTATTATTGAGAAACAATGGAAAACCCTTCACATTCCAAAACCGACCCTTAGAAGATGAAACGCCAAATTGTGGGCCCCGTTTTGGGTAAATTGGTACATCAATTTCCCGGGCTCGTAACTTTGGCATACGATCTCCGTTTGACGCGTATGATAGCTCATTAGAAAGATCTATCCGAGAACTACCACTTCGAGAAGGGCAACATCAGTCCATGGACCAATGTTGCCCCCAGATTTCCCAAAAAACGTCGTTTAGGGCCTCAAAACGGCTCCGGAAGTTCGGGACCCGAAAAAACTGCTAAAAATAGTAAATTGTGCTACATTTACGGACACTGAAAAACTAAAAGAGACAGTTGCGGGGGTCCAAATGGGATAGGTGGGTGGCCACCAACATCCACCTGGATCATTCCTCCCCCCTTAGGAAGCAATGGTCCCCATTGCGTTGAGTCCCTCCATCTGCTGAACTTGTCCTGCAATCTCTAATGTGTCCAGCAATGGTGGGAAGCATGGTCGACGGCGGTCCACATTGAACAATTGGTGCAAGTGGAGGAATGGAGGAATGTTGTGCTTCAAAGCATTGTTGCCCATAGCCTTGGTACTGGTGTAAGGACCATGTCGGAGTGGTCGGAGCTTTTGATGGGTTCTGGTAAGGCGTTCTTTTTGTCGATGCAACCAGACTTTGTT
>APFE031108611.1:0-11935 GCA_000404065.3 Pinus taeda
CGAGGAGTTTTGTATTCATTATATTGTAGACCAATTATAAACAGATGGCTGCGTCCATACTGTGTCTACACGAGTCTTTGATTATGATGTATTATGAAATCATTCCTGTATCAGAGTAGTTAGTCTGTTAGTTAAAGTTTTGATCTGAGTATGGGAATGCCTACCTCAGCGATGATATAATCTTATACATGTATTTTTGTGTTGAAAATTGTAGGTTCTGACCAGGCTCTCCACGAGATAATCCTTGAAATGATAAAGTACTTCACCCTTCCTAGATGATATAAAACCCTTATCTATTTACAGGCTTCTACTTTAGGGGGGCAATCTGTTTACACTTGAATTTTGTCACCTGGACTATCTGCAATTTCTATGGCACCCATCAAAGCCATATCCCTCTTTGTCAACCCCATGCCTCTACTCTTCATGTCAAACTTCAAAAGAGAGAAAGTTTCACTTTAAAAACATGTTTATCTCTGGGTACGCAGGTTCTCTCTTACCTTCCTGCGTGTACGGCACTCAAATAAATTGTACCTTTGCGTACTGATTATGCTCTGTAAGCTAAAGGTTGGGTGCGTACCCCTGTAAAGGTCAAAAGGCGCGAGTTTCATATCTAAAAAAGTTACTTGTGGTCACTTCTAGAGCCTTCTAGAAGAGTGTTTGACGTGTATTGAGCGCCTCCAGATGGTTCATGCACCCCTATGATAGAGGAACTTATCCCATCAAGAGAGGAGCTACCCCATCCAAAGGAGGGAGTATCCCATTGATGTTGGAACTGAATAACTTCCTCTAGAATACTATAAATACAGGCCTTGGGCCAAAGGAGGGGAGGTTGAAAGCTGAACATTCCAAAGGGTAAATGCTGCTGGAATTAGGACTTCCATTGTTGACTTGTGAGGAGAGATCACTATTCTTTCTTGTTGCCATATTGGGAGTGGGTGAGCTTGTCAAAGTAGAGGAAATCTCTTGTTGGACCCGGGGAGGAGCTTGCACAACACCAAGGCTCAGGTTGTAATGGTTCCTTTTTGTTTCCTTAATACAAATAAGTCCATTCTTCTCAATGATTTGTTGTTAATGAATTATTTCATGTACTCCTTGGTCTATGTGATGAATATGCTTTGTTTTATGATGAATATTCAGGTGTTATGTAATCGTTTGCTTTGTTAGTGTATGCAAGTCTGAAAGTGAAGGAGGAGCTCATCTGGATCAGCAAGGCTGGACTGCTACAACAAGCGTGGGACCTAAGGTAAGATCGAAAACATTTGAATTCTCGTAGAATGATGTGTATCTAGAGAAGGATAGCTCTTGTTTGGTTTGTTTGTCACTAGAGAGTCTTAGACTCCTAGGGAGGTTAGATTTGTCCGCAAATATAACTCTTTTCGCATGACACTTCACATCAGCAGGAGGGTCATGAGACACAGACCGCTAGTGTGTCGATGTTTGTCACCTATCAAAAGGGCACTAGACGATTGTTTGCAGTAGCAAAGCTAGTATTATCTCCACCCAGGGTGGAAGGGGTCTCACTTCCTCCATCAGCAGAGCAGGTTCAAGACAAGGGCAAGAGGCCATTACATGATGAGGGGACTTCAGGTGGGAAAGAGACTGATTCCATTCTCATTTAGGATGATGACACTGATTTGGGCCCACAAAGCTCAAAGCTCAAGGAGGTCATCCAAGAGCAATAGGCAGACATAAATGCTTTGTCCCTCAACCTAGAAAGAGCTAAGTGGATAATAAAGTACCTTGAGCAAAGAAATAAGTAGCTAGAGGACCAACAAACCATTATGGAGTTGCAAAACATATGAGAAAACCGCCAAGCTGCTAAGAAGAGGAAAGTGAAGCTCACGTCACTTGAGCAAGAAATCAATGCTAATCGAGAATATTCACTTGAGAGAGTGAACATCCACTTAGAAAGGTTGCTAGAGAAGGCTAACAGGGAGAAAACAATGTTGAGGCATATGGCCTACCATTACATGGCGAGAAATAAAAGTTGCAAGGCAAGAATCAGAAGCTTGAAAGCAAAGTTGTAGAGGGCATCGAGGAGGCGAAAGGAGCAAGATAGACTTCAGATATTGGCTGGGGCTTCCTTGGCCCAACACAACTCTTGATGGAGAACATTCAGCCCAAATTTCAAAAAATTTGGGACACTTTCTGCATTTTTGGAATTTTTGGGCCAAAAAACAGGTTTTTCTGCTCAATACGCCGCGCCACCTAGCGCTTGCTTTTGATGGAGCCTCCAAATGAGGAAAACTTAGCATTTTGGGATTTGTCATGAAGAAATATGCATGCTTACCAATGGCCAAGAAATTTTGACAAGTTTTGAGCCCCTAAAAGGGTCAAAAACACCCTAAAAATGACCTTTCTGCCTCTATTTGGACACACAGGAAGAAGTGTTGGGAAAACTCAGTTTTGGAGGGGCAAATGGAGGCCAAATTCAAAAATTCCACCTGTTCTAGAAAGTAGATAGGCATACCTTTCCAAAATGTAAACTTGGAGAAAATTTTGACAACGGGAAGGCCTCCAAAAGTGGCTGAAAACAGGCGCTACGCATAGGGAAATCAGCGCGGCGCATTGAGGAAATTTTGCTCAGTTTGACAAAAAATACTCTGCTTTTCGTCTAGTTTCTTAATAGTTTGACTTTTCTTCTTCTCAATGTCAAAATATTGATGTAATTTAATGTAAATTTATGGATATTAATGTAATTATGTCAAATTTTCACTCATGAAGGTAGATTCATCTATTAAAAAGTAGTTTGCAACTGAATGAATCAGTTCCCTAGTTTCTAGAGGCAAGATGTTCCGGTGCCTAATTTTTAGTTATCAGTTTAGAATTAGTTGGAACAGCTCCTAAAATTTGAGCTCGACCCCTAGAGGCTAGGATGAGTTATTGTTTGTCTATATCTTGTGATTTTTAAGTCATTAGAATGGTTGGAATTTTGGAAAAGCTTGGAGCTTCATTGCATATTCATATCAGCAGTATTGGCTAAGGAATAGACCAGGGTTTGCAGCACTCTATGGGATTCAAGTGGAATCTTGCTTTGATATTGTGTTTCCTTCTGTAAATGTAAGTTTACTTGTGTTTTATGTATGTCCTGTCTCTTATTTCATCTTAACTAAAACAAACAAGGATAAAGGTAGAATCCATTGAAATTTGCAGTGCTCTACCTAGGGTTTGCTTAGTTATCTATGTTTTCAGCTGTTTGAAGAGGATCCCTGAGGTTTTCTTGCCCTCTTCAACTCCTCATCTGTCTAAAGCTCTCCATTTCATTAGATCTGAAGTATGAAATCAATTTCCTACCTTGCCCCATTGAGATCTCTGCAAAACTGAGCCTCATTCCCTAGACCCAAAATCTACCTTTCCATTTGAGCCAACAAAACATCATTAAACTCAATCAAACCCTTTCCACATATACCTAGCCTAAAATCAGTCTTAATTCAAGTCATCTCAAACCTCATTGATCATATTTTGTTGAGATTGACAAGGGGAGAGCCCTCTCCCGACTTGGTAGGGCTAGCTACTAGGTTAAGCATGGTTTGATGTTACCCTAGATCCTATCTTTCTCAGCCTAAGGTAGATTTAGGAACTAACAGATCCAGAGAAGGATTTTTAGAAATTGAGAGAGGTTTATCTCAAGTAAAATCTAATTTATAAAATTACCCTTCAGTTTGTAACAACTATCATGATTCAAGATATATGATTTAGTATTTGACCCTTATTTTTTTAGAAATTCAATTTGTTGCATTTGTGACACACATCATTTTTTGACTTGTTGTTTCGAATTTTTGGTTTCTAAAAGCAGTTTGGATCATGGGAATAGGTTTCATTAAGCCTTATGACGTGTAGTTAGTGGTTTGTTGTAAATATTCCAACTTTGATGATTTATTAGGCATAGATTGGTAGTAGGTAAAACAACTCCTATTTTTTTGCAAAGTAGGTGACAGTTTAATGTATCTAGATGATGAATGGTTTTCCTTTGAGGAATTTGACCCTGCTAGGTGGGAGTTGAATATTTTGATGCATATAATATATAAAAAAATAAGAAAAAGTTTTTTTAGTCAGTGAGTGGAAAGAAGACCATTATTTTGTACTCTCAATCATTTTTTCAAGTGAATAGAAGAAGGTTGAAGTGGTTTCACAGGGATTCATGTGTTAGACCTTGTTGGTAATGTGTTTTTTTTGTATTTTGATCATTTATTGTTAGTTCATGATTTAATTCGTGTCTTCATGTTTGTATTAATAAGAAAATATCTCATAATTCAATACTTGTTGTGCTATGTTATACGTTAGTTGAACAGTCTATGTTTTCTTCTGATGACATTTAGAATTCATCTTGTAATTTGATTCTCTAGTGTCATCCTCGCAAATCTTCATTCACCCTATATACAACGAATCAGGTTAAAAATCAGAAAACTTCCTATCTTTCCCCTGCCTAAATCACCTCATTATCCATTATTCAGTTGAAACCATTAGCAGAGGGTGACTCCATGTCCAATGTACGTGTATTCTCCCAACTGCCTGCAAAACATTGAAATCAACCTGCTCTTTTGATCCTCACAACTAGCCTAAGATCTGAAAACATTCAATCAACTAATTAACTGAGATAACCTTAGTGACAGATCCCTCTCCAAGGCTAGAAGGGATAGATTCTAGCCTAAAAGTGGTCTGTGGTTACCTTTGTAATCCTTTCTCAGCCTAAAGGAAATTACAGAGTGCTAACATTATGGCGTCGTTGTTAGGGAGCAAAAGGTTCTATCTTCCCCGGGAAAGATCATCAAAGTTTTAGATTTGACTGTTGATGGTGGAAAACAGTCAGACACATGAAGGTTGTACCATTCACCTGGCGACTCCAATCAAGTTTCAACCTGATATAAAGACTCCATTGACAACAAGATCCATAAATTAGGGTTTTACTAGTGACTCTATTGGCTCAAGATGGATAAAAAAATCTGCAAGGTGTGCTCCTATGCATCACACTCATATTTCAGGCTTTTCAAATCGCATGCCGTACATAGATTGGCGGACTTATTTGAAAATATTCAAAGATCAGGTAGGAGATGATGTTGCACTTCACTTGGTTAAATTTCACATGCATGTGTGTAAGCTAAAGGTTGATTTTCATGAAGATGTTCATGGTATCCTTGGATGGAAATGCACAATCATGAAAGCTTGCCAGATGCTTGTTTATATTCTCTTAGATATTTTCATACAATATTTTATGAGAGATATAAATAACACCATACTTCCTTTTAGTTGGTCAAAGACTATTGCACACATTTTGGAAATTTTATTGAGAATTTGAAAAGTTTTTATGAAGATGATCAATTTATGGATGATAAGATTATAGAGCCTATTCATGAGAACCCTTTTAACCATCATGAAGAATAAGTACGAACTAGCTGCCATCATATTCAATAAAACTTCCAACAAATAGTAGCTTTTCCCTTGCCTGAAAATGAAGTAAATCAACATCCTAATGTAGACAGTTATGATTCATCTTCTGAGTTTGAAGAAAATTTACAGCAGTCTTGTCAAATGTTAAGTCACCAAGAGAAATAATAGGATAGACAGTCAAAATTTTCATTAGCCCTTTTATTTCCCTTTTATGTAAGCTCACTTTAAATGAAGCTAAAGGTGTTATTTGTGAAAGAAGTGAGCTAAATAATGAAAGCTATACTCCACAGTTACAAGAGGATAATGAAGACAAAATTGTTCTAGACCCTTTCAAAAATAAAGAAACAATTCAAGATTTCATGTCTCTTGAATCATGTGAAGGGTTAATTTTTGACATTCTTGTTGTGCATGATGTGATTGTTTCAATTGAAGCCTTTCAATAAAATTCAAAGTTTTTTTCTTGTAGATGAAAAATATGCTAAACAGACTTATGTTTTTTCATTTGAAAATGATCTTGAGGATTGCAGTGAAATTGAATAAATGAAATGAGAGCATGAAGCTTGTCTTCTTCCTTTTTCCCATCAACAAGAAATGAACATAATGAACATTCCTATTCTTAAAGATTATTTTTCCTGCTTATTATAATTATCAAGGGAGTTTATGTTGCTCACCAATATAGGGATTGGATTTAGGTTAGAGTTTGAGCTTCCATTCTCCAAATTTTTCTTTCTGCTTAAGGAAAATATGAGCATAAAATGATAAAATAACCATTTGGTTTTATGGTTACATTGGAATTTATCTATTACCTGATCTAATAGATGCTTCTAGAAATTTTGAGTAGGTAGGTGTGATAAATAAGCTCAACACCCTGAGCATTCTTTTCAGTTTCAGTTTAAAGTAGAGTTTTCAGTTTTTAGTGTACAATTTAGCTTTTAGTTTGAGAATGGATTTGGTTCAGTTTGAGGATTGGAATAGGTTTTCAGTTTGGTTACAATTTGGATTTCACTCCCAGCTTCATCCGAGGGAAGTAATTTCAATTTGAGTTTCAGTTTTCATTTGGCTTTAGTTGGAGAAGGTCACAAGTTAGAGTAAATTGTTGTTGGGAGTAGCCCAATGGATCAGGCTACTACTCTATGATGTTCTTGGCACCTCACAAGGAGGATGCCATCCCCATTGGAGCCAATGTTAGGGTCCTATATTATAGGAATATAATCCATTTCTGTCTTACTATTCATTTTAGGCCATTTTCGTAAATATTATTCTTGGTTTCATGAGTGATATGGTTTAGAGGGGTCTATTTGTCATAATTCAAAGTGTAATGTCATAAAGGATCATGGTTTGAAAGGGTAATCATGAGGGGTCATTATGTCATCATGGAAGAATCTAGTGGACATTTCATGAAAAATATGGTCATCATGAATTATTTATGCCAATGTCATGTTAGTTGTAAGAGTCAGTTTTGAGAGTTAGTTATGATTAGTTGTGTCATGTCATGGTCATCATTGCAAATATACCCCTTACTCATCTCTCACATCAACAAGTGGGCCATCATGATTTCAAAGAAGGTTCTAGTGGCGTGAGGAGTTTAAATCTACTTGTGGCTCCTCATTTACCCTCATCCGAAATTCGTCTTGGCTCTAGATCATTTTTGGAGGTCGAAGAAGAGGGTTGCAGCGTTGGAAAGAGGAGTTGTTGCACAAGTTAAAAAGTCCTTTATTTTGAGGTAGTGATGAATTTTTGAGGTTTTGAAATGGTTTTTGAGGTGTTATAAGGATGTCATAGTAGGAAGGAGTTTGCTCAGCAACTCTATATCAAAATAAATCATCATATTCTCAGAGTTTTGAAGTTGTTGGGAAAGTGACAATTTTGTTGCGAAAGTGACAATTTTGTTGCAAAAGTCTGCTACATTGCCAGCTAAGGGGGATAAGGAGATCAGGAGGTCTGCAATCATTTTGAAGGATGTTTCAGGAGTTCATTACCATCACAAGGATATTTTGAGACTACCCATTTTCTCCATTCTTCGAGAGGAAGGCCGTAAACATTCAGAACTTGGAAGGCTACTCTATGTGTTGTGCAACTAGTAGATTTGTTGCATTTTTTACTGTTTTTTCCATCATTTTCAAAATAGGTTTATGACCAAATGGAAACAAATTTTGGAAAAATGAAAGAGTTTTTTTCCAAGAACTAGCCAAATAACAAAAAAACGCCTTCAGTTTATTCACGGGTGTTATATATTGGTAGATTTAAATGCATCTTTACAGCCTATGTTTCAAGTTTTGTTATTTCCGATTTTAGTCATTATGTTTAGGTGTAGATTGTGAGGAGATGAAGAATATTTTTTGGAAACTGTGAGAGGTCTGTCTCAAGTAAAATATAATTTATAGCAACCTCCTTCCTTTTTGTAACAATTGTTATGTTTCAAGAGATATGATCTAGTCTTTGACCCCTATTTTTCCATAAATTCGGTTTGTTGCATTTTTTACACACATCATCCTTTGACTTGTTGTTTCGAAATTTTGGTTTCTATAAGTAGTTTGGATCATGGGAATAGGTAAAACAACTCCTATTTTTTTGCAAAGTAGGTGACAGTTCGATGTATCTAGATGATGAATTATTTTCCTTTGAGGAATTAGACCATGCTAGGTGGGAGTGGAATATTTTGATGCATATAATATGTAGAAAACTAATAATAAGTTTTTGTTAGTCAGTGTGTTGAAAGAACACTGCTATTTTGTACTCTCAATCAATTTTTCAAGTGAATAGAAGAAGTCTGGAGTGGTTTAACAAGGAGTCATATGTCAGACCTTGTTGGTAATGTGTTTTTATATATTTTGTGTTAGTGTCGGTATCTTCATCCCTCCATCAGTGATCAAATTCTCTTTTTGCATGCATTTTAGGTGTCCCATCCGATCAATTGCATTCCATTAGGTCATGGATCAACTGATGGAAGTGGTTCATTATCAAATTTCCCTCATGGTCTTTACCTGCTAGCCTATTTTCACAAGTTTAGGTCATTTACAATCATTTTTTGTCATTTACATTTGCAAAAGCCATTTTTAGGGTTTTAGGTATCATTAGGTCTAGGGTTTGCCACCATGGTCTTCAAAATCTCAATAAGAGGTCAGCAGGAACATGAGGATGTTTAATAAGTTCATAAAATCACAAATTTCACTGATTATTTGCTTCATAAAGGGTTTCTACCTCAAAACTTTGTTTTGAGGTGAAAATAGAGTTTTTCTATTTTCATGTACAAATTTATGTAATTTTAATGTTTTCATATGTAATAAAGCTTTAGCTACAGCCCTTGGTCACCTTGCCAACGCCAGCACTCCAGCTACTGCAAAAGAAACAAAAACATCCAAGCATCATGTTCATCAAATGACAAAAAGAGCCAAAACTGTAAAAAACAGGGTTTTTAGAGCAAAGTGAATTCAACTTTAGGAAAGTGGGTTTCTAAAATGAAAAATTAAAGTCAAGATGATATAAAATTCTCTTTAGTGTTTGGAAGACCTTATTTTGTGGAAGTGAGAGAGAACCATAAGAAAAATTGTACTTTGAGGAGAAAGAGGGAAACTTGCAGCAAAAATTCTAGTTTTTGCCAGCGCGATGCACCTAGGCACTAGCGCAATGCACCTGTCTGGCGCTATGCACCAGGCGCAGGTTTTCCAAAGGAATTTCAATGGGCACTATGCACAAAAAGTGCGCTACGCACCTGGGTGTTGGCGTGGTGCATCTATTGGCCAAGCTTCAAAACGAATTTCATTGCTTTTCCAAGCCTCCAAGTTTGTAAATATCATCTCTTCAAGTAAGTACACCCTCCCATCTACCCTAGCAAGAGAAATTTGTCATCCATCATAGTGATTTGAATGGTGAAAAATCAAACCCTAGTTGCTTCAAAGTTGTCTTCCAAAACTATCTAGGGTTTTTGTTATTCTTGTTGTTTTCACTCCTTTGTATGATTTTCCCACATCCCATCCCCCTTGCACTAAATTTCCCTAATTCCATTCCTCTTTCCCTCTTCCATTGACACTCACCTTACCCCCTATCACCAAACCCTAAACCCTATACATATTTCCTACTATTCCCCAAACCCTAATTCCCTTTTCCTAAACTCTATCATTCCCTAAAAATCCTACTGCTATCATCAAACCCTCCTTTGCACTTATACTATCAATCAACCCTTTTATCCCCAAAAGAAAAACAATAGTCACCCTATATTTAAGAAAATCTCTTCATACTCATCATTCTACACTCTATATTTGCAAGTATGGAAACAGATTCAGCTTATGAAAGGGATGATAAAACTGTCAGTGATTTTTCCTAAGAGGTTCATGCACCAAGATAACCACATAAGGGAGGAAAACACATCCGGGAGGAGCCTATCAGTCTCACAGAGTTATTAGCTTGCCCTCTTGCAGTAACATGTTTTAAACATTAGTCTTGTTACCAGTCTTTTGAGATGGTGGAGAGGGTGAAATATCACCATGAACTTGCTAGGTTATTTGTTCTTCACCTTCACAATGGTCAGGTGAACCTAGTTGGTGTCTCCTTCACTTTGCACTTGAAACTATTTCAGCAGCAACAAGTATTCCTAATGTGGGAGAACAGTGGAACAAAGGGCAACATGTGGGCAAAGAGCATTATGAGCCTTACATCAAGGATAGTTATCAAAGGCAAATTAGTAGGGTCTTTCCTTTCAAATACCTACAAGACACTTATGCTTCACTCGTGAAGCTTATTATCAAATATTTCACTTGTGAAGGGAGGTTTTCTCGCTTGTACACTTACCATGTTAGATTGTTGATGCACTTTACTAAAGTGAGGATGATGAACCTCCCTTATTTCATATGCAGAAATATTGAGAAGATGGCTACATTGGTGTAAAAGAAACCTCTTCCTCAATAGTTCAGTAGAATTTATCATTTTTCATTGATCAAAATTGTTGTTTTGCATCAGTGAAGCTTGCTAAATATTTCTTGTGATAATTTCATTGCACATGAGGTATTCAAAAGACCTCAGGTGACTCGATCGGTGCTTCATGAGGAAGAGGGCCTTCAAACCAACTAGATGTTCATGAGACTGAACTAATAGGTGTGCCAGTGTTTGTCACTTATGAGAAAGGCACAAAGAGACTATTTGCAACAACCAAATGAGTATTATCTCCACCAGGAGTGGAAGGGGTCTCGTTCTCTTCACTAGACAATAGGAAAATGCTATCTTCACCCGAGGTGAAAGGGGCTTTGGTTTCTTCTTTAGCAAAGTAGGTACAGGATAAAGGAAAATGACCATTGCATGATGAAGGGCCTTCTGAAGGCCAAGATAGAGATTTCATTTTGGTTGAGGAGGAGGACACTGATTTGGCCTCCCAAAGCTCAAAGCTCAAGGATGAGATCATCAAGGAGAAAGAAGTTGAGATCCGAAGCCTATCACTTGACCTTGAGAGGGCCAAATGGGTCATTAATTACCTTGAGCAACAGAACAAGCAATTGGAGGACAAACAAACAATCATGGAGCTACAAAACTAATCCGAATTGGATCCATTAAAGACTAGAAAAGAACCATAACTGTATCAGTCGGAACGAATGTCTAAAAATTCCAAAAATAGCGATAAAAACACCCTGAACCAGTGGCAATGGCAGTCAGCGTGGAACAATGAGGACCTCGGTCAAAGCGCGCTGACCGAGGCCCATGGAGGTTGCGCATGAGGTCAAAGTAGCCCCTGGGAGCTCCGATTAGGAAAAGGAGGTGATTTTTGATGCGTGATTAATCACGCATCTAATCGCACATCGCTGGGTGAACAGGGCCGAAATGGAGGAGCCTTAAGTACTCGGTCGCGTTGGGAGCCGTAGAACTGCGGGCGGAGAAACGAAAAGCACTAAAAGGACAAAGGTGGGACCCACACTCTGAAAACCGGTGGTATTGATCAGGGCACCCTCAAACGGTAAACGGTTTTGGAGGAGAGCGGAGCGATCCCTCTCAACGATCGACGCGTGGCAGTAGAGGTGAGAGAAAACCACAGTTGATCGCGCATTATCGGTTGAGTGAGTCAACTATGTGAGACATGCATATGACAATGGATCTAGAGGAGCCCAGATTGGATGGCTGAGATTGCGCCCGATGGAGGAAGCGGAATCGACAGGGAATTAAGCCATGTTCTAAAGGGATTTGGTATCCATTTGACTGCCACAGTGGAGGAAGAATGCATCCATGACGTAACTGAAGAAACAAACCGACGAGCAGGTTAGCGCTATTCAGATGAGGACACGTGGCCACTCCTTGAGCGTTCATGCTATGTCGAACAGGGAACTCCAAGCGTAGCTGCAGAAGGCGAATCGACAGAGGAGGAAGAGGAACTGAACAGGCATGGAAACGAATGGATAAAATCCATGAATAGAGACTGAATACACAGTCAAGTCGGAGTGAGGTCCGAGATGTTAGCGCTTGAAATTTCACCTCAGGCTGAGACAGGTAAACCTCAAGGCTACATCAAACCATTTAGCCTCGTAGCTAGCCCTACGGGGCAGGAGAAGGCTCTCTCTGGTCTATC